>OMLM01004224.1:28354-65246 GCA_900302695.1 Helostoma temminkii | reverse complement strand
TATATATTCTACACGAATGAGCTTTTATAATAATGTGCGGCAGATAAATTTCTACATTTTTCTCTAATTTTCTGTGTGTTTCTAATGGTGAATGTGTTGTTTTATCCACAGAAGGCATTTAATTCATGTCTACACCTGGCCACAGGTAATATATTCCCTTTAGCCAAATGTTAAACTTTGAATCCATTAATTGTTAAGAAATGCTCATATTAGTGTGTACAATGTATTAAGCAGCTTGTAAAACACAAGATAACAAATATGTGAAATGTGTTTATGTATTCAGTACCTCTTGGCCATGGGAAAGTATCTGGAGCACTCTGTGCCATCCCATGCACAGTAAGGGTCCCTTGCCAGGCAGCATTCAGCACAGGCCTTTCCATAAACCTCACAGCGATGCAAAGGCATCTGGGACACACCAATGTCTGAGCCCAGGTACAACTGTTGCTGTTTAGGTTGAAGAGAATAATATTCAGTTTAAACCAACTGTTTATGGTCTTAGGAGCCACAGTTTAGGTTAGGTCTGAAAAGAAGGTATGCTTTGAGTAACACATCTACAGTATGTTTGGCTCAGTTTATATTTAGCAGTGGAGAAAAAGTCTAAGTCAGAAAGAAGGATAGAGCATCTTACTACAAGTGCTCAACAGCTGCTTAGCTGTTAATTAGCTGACTCATTTAGTCGCTCCCTGTTATTTAACTTGATCAACTAACTTCTGTTGAAAAGCCAACAACTGACATCGTTGTGTGATAACATGTTTCTTCAGTTGAAAATGTGTAGACAAAGGTGTCTTTGTTCTGTCTTTCAGCCCCGCAGCATGTGAGAGGAAAAGCTCTCTCTCACCATGTGACAGGTTTGTGCATCTGTAATGCTACTATATCTACGCCTTCACCACTAATTTAGTGCAGAAAGAATAGTCATCATTCTGTATGTAACAATGCAGAATTATCTTGGTATAAACTTAAGGTTACAGTTACAGTTATACAGTTTCGTTTTACATGTAATAAGACAAACAGTACCTGCTTTGTTGAAAGTTCCATGGCTGTAATGGCTGTTGGCTCCTAAACAATGGTAGAAAACAACAATTAGACACTTAATGATGTAAAGCAAATCTTAATCCAGGCACCTCAAGTAATACAAATGTTGAGAAAATGACATACTCTGAAGACAGTCATTTCTTCCAATAGGACTTCCTCCAGATCATGCCAGGAGCCTCTGGGAATTGATACCACTTTCAGAATTGTCCCCATGTCTAAAACAAATGAAGCATGTGTGTCTTGAGTTAAAATCTTTTCTACAGTACATGCTTATTCTGGTTTTTCAAATCATTAAATTCACCAGTCTTTCAGTCACCTGTGCCTATGAAGATGACATCATACTGGCCATCTTCTGCTTCTACTTTATCCACCACTATCTGGGTGAACTGGTAGTCCACATCTGTTTTGACTATGATTGGTCTATTGTTAATGGGGTAGACAGCGTTGAACATGGCTGGATGGCTTCTGGCAAATGTAACAACTTCATCAGGGAGGTCCTTGGTTGTATCAAATCCTCCGAATGTCTTGCTCGGACACTGTAGAGGAGGGAAAAGGATAATTGTCATGCAGGCCACATTGTAAGACATGCTCGTAGCTTCAAGGTCCTCCTGAAAAGTTCATCACACACATCACAGCACTCAGTGTCCACGGTAGTTAAAAGTACACTCTACTCACTGTGCCAGGTCGTGGGTACGGAACACGGCCCTGGAATGGGACCCACTGATAGTTAGGTCCGTCTCTATGAGCGTAAGGACCTAGAAACACTCTCCTGATGTCTGTCATGCTGTACATGCACACGGCTGAGCCCTTGAAGATGTTGCTAATGAGAAGAGAAAATGAATCACAGTTTCTTGTTAAAAACAACAAGGCATACAAACAGATACTGGACAAAATATTTTACTGTCAGTAATGGTACCTGGATGTGGTAAATACTGCATAGATGACTGGGCTCTTGGGATCCTTTGTGCTCATGAGAAAAACATCCTCTAATAATGGAAAAGAAGGCATTATACATTACAGACACATCCTTCACTGAAAGAGCGGCACTTTCTTCAGGAAGCATATTTTAATTTGAGGTAACATCCACTCACGTAGTTCATCAAAGTGTGTGTCTATTCCATTGCTGCCAGGCACAGAGCAAATAAGTCGAGCCTTTAAGAATGTGGTCCACTTATTTACCAGACTCCTGTGACCTCCCAGGTCATTCTGTTGAATAGATCACAGGCAGAAATTAAACAGGGAAATTAATTTATTTGGGATTTATCTGAATATTTATTTTCAAGTTTGTCACTTATCTATTTTCTTCATGTTTATTTTTTTAATTTCCTGGGTAATTCATTACAGCAGATAAGTTCTTCTTCTTCTTATTATTATTTTATTGTGTCTTATTATTTGTACTGATTTTACTGTCAAAATGCAACTGGATTGAAATATTTGTATATTTTTTCACAGCAAAAACCTATATATGAGATTAATTTAGACTATTGAATCAGTGCTTGTGATTAGTTTGATAACTTTTTTTATCTTGACAGCACTAAAACATACACATTTGACACTGGTAGTGGTAGTTGACTGTATAAAGTCAACTCTAGAGAGCTGTGTTTTAAGCAAGCCTACATGAAATATACACTTTTCATTGAAGGTGACATGAAAGTTCTGTGTGGGAGGGGTGTTTTAAACAAACCTGTTCTGAAGAAACAATAGAGTCTCTTAAGAACTGTATGTTATAGTGAACACCCTACTAATGTGTGTCTACATGTCTCACAGTATAAGGTTTATTTTCTATAGCATGCAGACACAGAAGCACACAGTGCTGGGTTATAAAATCTATCCCAGTTGATTTATGACAGTAAATTAGAAAGTGTCCAAATATGCATAGGCCCAAATTAATTCCACATCTTGCATAATGGATGGCTTGTCTTGTGTTGAGGATAGCAGATTCCTGACATTCTGGCTAATCAGGCATTTATGAAGGAAGCATGCTATACAGCTAAATGGGAGGTTGAGGGAGGACATAACTCACTCATCTGTAGTCAGCTTGGCAAATTCCTATTTATTGAATAATATGAGGTTTTAGAACGTGAAAACTGATACAAGGTCAATGGTTTAACAGAACCATGCCCTGGAGCTGGATGGCTGTAGCAGACCCAATCAGTGCCAAAGCCTGACATTAGGATAACAGTGCTGCCATTGACAGTGTCTTTGCCTCTCAGGTTCTGGTGACATTTAACATTTCTCTCAGGTTTCTGTCTTCAGGGGCAATTGTACCACACACAACAAAGCTTACTCTTCTCCAGGCTATAAATAATCACAGATAACAGCTCCTGAAAGCTGTGATTATAAAAGCCACTTAGACAGCCATCAAGTGTTTATCCAGATACAGAAGCTGCTTCGCTTAATGTCTGTGTGAGAGTGCGTGTGTCATCATCTCAGTTTTTGTGTCTATCCAGCATTTTATGATTGCATGTTAATGTGCGTATTCCTACTTTACAGAGCTGTCCGATGCGAGCATGTGTGGCTTTTCCAACATGCTCTCCATCCATAGCATTCTCTCTGAAGAACAGGTAGATTTTATCATCTTCTGGGTTGTCACTCTCTGGAATTGGATGAACTCCTACAAATCTAGGATCTGTAAAAAGGAAAAGGAAAAAGGTACATTTTAGATAGGTTCAAGTTACAAAGTAATTAAATTTAGGATATTTCAAAAAGTTCATAACAGCAGAATCAAATATGACATCATTGTCTGCCACTGAAAACGTTTTGTTTGATAGGAACTTTTTTATTTGAGAAGTTGGCATAAGTACGAGCAGAACCAGGAAGGTTGATCCACTCTCTTTTTCTCCATCTTAATAAATATCTATGATGAGCTATAGAGAGCTAAAGTGAAAACAACACCTCCGCATTCCAGAGATGAGAAAACCCCATTCAAAATCACATTGAGATTTCTAACACTGCTGATAATAAAGAATCCAGCCTTGGAACACAGCCTTTTTTCAATAGTTTGTTTTTTACTGTACTGAAGGTTTGTAAGAAATAATCTAATATTGAAGTTCATCCAATATTTATATTTGTAGCCGCCTTTAAAGGACACCATTTCAGCTCTAGGTATTTGCAGGCTATACGTCATGTCTCGACAGAAGAGCAGAGTCCATTGGGAGGTAACACATCGAATGTCTGGAATAACAGCAGGGTACAGGGGATTAAATGATATAGAAGTTTTTAGACAGATTAGGGCTACAAAACTGGGATATGAGCACTTTGATGACTTTCATGGAAGTGAACAAAACCATGTTACAATTAGATAAGTACCCACTCTGCCACTGTAGCTTTTCTAATGCTAAAAGCCAAACTGCTCATTAACATTCTTAAAGCGGTCATATCCACTTTTTAGTAATTTCTATACATTTATATGTCTTTCAGGTGCTGGTAGACATACACGTGGGTTAGCAGTGGACTTCCAGCCCCAGAATGGTCCAATCTGGATTTTCCACCTTGCCAACATATATCAGTCCACAATAGCCTCTGCCGAATGCTCTGGTTTCTACAGCAGTATTTATCTACAAACAGCAGAAGATGGTAGCAGCAGCGTGCTGTGCACACTCCTAACTTTTGGGTGTATGGATGAACACACAAGGCTCATTTTCGATCCTCTCAGGATCTGACGAAACAGTGGATATGTTAGGTTTTTTCTTAACATACTCTCTGTACGGTGTTGATGGAGTCACTCCAAGAGTGGACCTCACAGACGGGCTTATTATGATTGTCTGTTACCTAAACCTGGGTCTACTTCAAAGTTCAAAGACGTAAGTCTTTCTGGTTTAGCTGGGACCTGTGTGTGTGTTTCTTTGTGTATGCATGTGCACACATCGGCGTGTCTTTCTGTTTGAAGAAGCAGGAGACATTTTTTTATTAGTTTCACAGCAGAAGTGTCTATAGTTGACTAGAGGATGTGTCTAAATCAAACAATGAGTAATGATTGTCATGCATTTTGAAAAGAAATGTCGCCAAATCATCAAATAGAACTATGAAAGAAATGCTTAATGAAGCACAGGGGTGATTTTCTTATGCTAATTGAATGAAGGCTAACCCAACGTAATAACTTCAGCTCTCTATAGCAATCCAGAAAAAACCTAAACTGACATTTGAGACTCATCTTGCAAAATCAACAACCCTTGCAAGTATTGCATTTTTAAAACATGAATATGAGCAAAGAATTGCCAAGTAGCTCTTTTTTTTCCCCACCATTTAGCCACCGCGAATCGTGTTGCTCTGTCCTGATGGGGTGATGCTTTCCAAGGGTGCGAAAAATGGCAAAGTCCCGCCCCATGAAGTCAGCTGATGTTCCAGCATACAGTTCCCCGTCTGAGAGTACAAGGAATAGATTGTGTTAGCATAATAACACCAGATAAGAATAGAGCCTGTAGTGATTTATCCCTGGTGATGCAGTTATAAATGTCTTAGGTATTATTCAGGGGTTTAGCAGTACAGGTAGACAGAGTCCTGAGAACACAAAGACAGTGACATGATGAACATCAGGAGTGTGAAATTGACATTAACGCAGTGGGCAGGGCTGAGAAAAGAGGTGAAGGAAGGATGAACGGTTGGTGGGACAGATGAGGAGGGATAGGATGGAGGTGTGAGACGGGGTGTACATAATAATACTGGTGAGCGGGGAGAGAGAATGGGGAGAGGAGATGGGGAGTGATGGGCTGGAAAATGACCATCTGTTAGGTTAAACGGTGTGATATAACACAATGTGACTGGCAATAATTGGGGTAGAGAGGAAATAAATGCTCACACAGGCTTTACTTATTTAATCAAAATTTGGTATTCAGTGCCAAGAAAACCTGTTTCTTCTGCCATGTACACCCTGCTCTTAAAAGACATATATTCAGATTGAAATAGAGTTTACAGGGCTGCCAATGAGAGGTTCTCTGTGTGTAAATACAAACTACAGAGCAGATCCACTTATAATGACTGACAAGAAAGTTCTGTTCTGTTATCCACATTTACTTTACACCCTATATATCTGCTAAAATCAAAGAGCAGGGCAAAGGGTGTTCTCAGGACTCCCATGTTTATATATGGAGAACATCACAGTGTATCCGGTCATAAACTTACCAATTAGCATGGAGGCAGTGAGCAATTTGGGATCATAGGGACTCTTCCCCCGGCCATTTTCTATGTGAGGCTCCAGCCTGAACACATTGTCCTGTACATAGAGAGACAGAAAGCCACATGAGTTGCAGTGTACTATCAAATACATGGGGTTTGCATTATTTTCTGGGGTAGAAGATGAAATCACTCTGGGTTGCAAGTAAAATTCTTTCTTGGAAACCCATTTAGCTGTCAGCACTTTATGGCAGTATTTTGTGAATATGAGTATTTTTACCACTTACAGAATTGTGCTTAAGTTTTTAGTCCAAAGACTAAAATGTTTCATAATGAATCAAAGAAAATAATGTTCCAAAGTCTCTTTTAATAGGCAGATAAACAAATGACGAGTAGTTATTTTACACAGAACAGAGATTAGAACATTCTAAGAAACCTGAGGAAATTTATGATCCTGATGCAAGTTTTCAGCAGCATTTTGTAGCAGTTAGGGGCTAAGATTGAAAATAATAACTACCATGGTGCTGTATGACTGGTGACCTCAACACAAATCCATTACATGATGGACACAAGGGATTAGAAATAAAACAATCAAGATATGATCAAAGTGTAGACTGTGTAGATTTGAAGGGGTTTCACAAAAATATGACATTTACCATTTAGGAATTACAGCCATTTTAGGTACCTTCATTCCCCCCTCTATTTTATGACAAATGAAGCAGATAAAAGGTCTGAAGTTAATATCAGGTATTGAGTTGGCATTTGGCAGCTATCAATATTGAATCCAATGAGCTCTTAATTTAAATGAAGGAGGTTTGCCATTAGGCTGAAAAAAAACATGAATCTATAAGACAGTTAACAAAAAACATTCTTAAAAAGAAAGAAAGCACTGCTGAGCCAACAACAAAGACCACAGAGGACAACTAATCTGGATGATGACAAAATCCTTTGTGAAGGAAAACCCCTTGACATCATCAGGAGAAGTCCAGTATACTCTGGATAAGGAGGCATAACACTCTTTCACAGAGTGGTTTAAAACAGGGTGCAAACCACCGGCGACATTCAAAAACAGGAAAGCCAGATTAGACTTTGTCAGACAGCTTCTAATAAGCCTCCCACGTTCTGGGATCAGATTCTTTGGACTGATGAAACCAAGATTAACTACCAGAATGATAGGAAGAAAAAAGTATGGCAAAGGAAAGGAACAACTCATTATCCAAAGCATACCACATCATGTGGAACAGACTCACTGTTGTTTATTGATGATGTGTCTGCTGACAGAAGTAGCAAGATTAATTCTAAGGTGTATAGTACTATACTCACTAAGATTTTGAAGCCAAATAACTGGAATACTCTTCGATGGCTAAATCATTCTTCTGATCTCAAACCAGTAGAGCAGTTTTTAAGTTACTGAAAACAAAACTGAAGGCAGAAAGCGCCACAAACAAGCAGCGACAAAGCACCTCCAGGAATAAACCTAAAACCTTGTTGTAAAACAAATATTTATTACTTGTATTTGACAGCAAGCAGAAGTAGTAATGGAGTGTGCCTGTACCTCTAGTTTCTTGCCCACCTCCAGGTAGGAACACACAGGATGGAACGCTCCGGTCCCACACACGTAGAGATGGGTCTGGTTGAATGGCTGCAACACCTTGATAAAATTTGAGCACTCCCTCTGATAAAGGCAGAGACATTGAACAGATCAGTGAGGCACCTTGATGCAAAATCATATAGAGATATAAGAAAGTAAAGCTTCTTAACTGTACTGCATTACTTAGTGCCATATGATTTGTTTTCTCATACTCTGGCAGCATGTGCTTGACCTCAAAAATGTGTGTCCTCACACATTTATCAGAAACAAATGCAGAAACACCATTAGCACCACAGATTAAGTGCAAGACTAAGTTCATCTGGTTTTACTAGTTCATTAGTTGATAGCAGCCACTGTTTGCATAAGCTGTTGTTTTCATTTTAATAGCTGTACATCCTTTGAGATATATTCTTGCTATCAAGCAAGTTATCTGCAAGATCTCTTTGAACTGTGGTACCTGCAGTGCTAAAAAAAACAATTGCCCCCTTCCTGATATGTACTTATTTATTTATTTATTCGCATATTTTCACACTTAAATGATTCAGATCAGCAATCAAATTTTAATATTACACAAAGTTAACCTGAGTAAATACAAAATGCATTTTTAAGGGAAAAAAGCTGTCCAAACCTGTCAGGCTTTATGTGAAAAAGTTATTGCCACCTAAATCTAATAACTGCTTGTACCACTTTGGCAGCAACAACTGCAATCAAGCATTTGGTCTTTCACATCACTGTGAAGGAATTTTGACCCACTCTTCCTTGCAGAATTGTTTTAATTCGGCCATTTTTGCCCTGGCTATTTCTTAGTGTTGAATCATAAACACTGACCTTAACTGAAAAAAGTGAGGCCTGAAGTTGTTTAGATGTTGTCCTGTGTTCTTTTATGACCTCCTGGATGAGTCGTTACTGTACTCTTGGAGTAATTTTGGTTGGCAGGCCACTCCTGAGAAGGTTCACCACTGTTACACACTTTCTCCATTTGTGGATAATGAGTCCTAAAGAAATGGCTTTTGAAACACCTTTTAGACTGATACATGACAACTACTTTCTCATCTGATCTTGAATTGCTTTATATTGTGACATAATATGTTCTTCTTGAGGTCTGGCAGTAATCAGACTTGGGTGTAGCAAGTGAAATTGAACTCACTCACAGTTCATTCATGATTTAGCCAGAGGTCAGACAAGTTTGGACAGCCTTCTTCCCTTAATAAATGAATTATCATTTAAAAATTGCATTTTGCATTTACTCGGGTTACCTTTGTGTGAAATTAAAATTTGTCTGATGATCTCATTCATTTAAATGTGAAACATGTGAATCATTCAAATATGCTAATAAATAAATAAAATCAGAAAGGGGGCAGATGCTTTTTTATAGCACTGTTTCTTACCTTAAGAATATTTTGTATGATCATGCAGACAAGATGAGTCAAATATGTGTCTAGCATGTTATACTTTGCAATATACAACTTATTAATAATTATTAAAAAACAATACAATCTGAATGTACAATTTAGTCACCAAATATGCATATCAGATGAGGTGACCTGTTACAAATGAAGTATGTATCAAGTATTCTGAGCCCATTTTGACTATTTGTTATGCAGTAGCTGAGGCTTTCATTGGTCTCATGTGAATAGGCTGTGAAACTTTTCACAATCATCCGTCTCCTACTTTCCTCTCCACGTCATTTTCAGATGTGTTTCCTTACAGTACATCGGGGTCCATCACACTCTCCTCTCACTCTCCAACTCTCTTAACCTCCTCTTAATTCTCACTCTGTACTACACTATATAAGAAGTAGCACAACTCATGGCATCATCCATCCATTTTCTGAAGGGTTCGCAAGCGTGCTGGAGCATATCCCAGCTATCATATGGGTGAGAGATGAGGTACACCCTGCACAGGTTGCCAGCAGGGCCACATATAGACAGAGACAACCATTTACACTCTCACTCACACCTACGGGGCAATTTAGAGTCTCCAATCAACCTGAATGTGTGTCTGTGGACTGTGAGAGGAGAGAACCCACGCAAACACAGGGAGAACATGCAAACTGCACACAAAAAGAGGATGAACGGGGAATTGAAACAAGGACCTTCTTGCTGTCAGTCAACAGTGCTAACCACTACACCACAGTGCCCTTCAAACTAGCCATACAGAAGGGTAGAAGAACAGGAGAGCTTGTCCTGATGAGGCACAAACAGCATTACCATGATTTTACAGCCTCCTGCTTCAGGCTCAGCTGAAGAATTTTTCACACAGCATGTGAGGAGTAGAGACAATCTCTCACTGTGTTTACACAGAGTTTCTTCACAACACAGAAGCTGCTGTAAAACTGCACTTGGCCAGATGTAGGGAGATGTGATGCTTGGCTTATCATGCAAGGGTTGAGTGGGGTAAAGAATCTGAATAAACGTGTAATTTTACTCAGCAATTCTTTAGGAATGTAAGGTTTGTGATGCGACTAATGATTTTCATTATATAATACCAAATATAGTATGGGTAAAGATTTAACTTTGTCCTAAAAATAAAAAGATTCAGTTTATTTTAACAACACTTCCAGTGTTGATATGCTTCAAGGGGGAAAATCTGAGAATTATGGAATAAATGACCACCTAGATACACAGTAACCTTGATGTGTATGATTCCTTAAAATATGACCTATGATATCATAAGGTCTGGGAGACTCCATATAAGTATAGTGCTGTATATATGGAGCACATATCCCACATTAAACACCCCATGTAATTTTAGAAATGCAAAATGTGACATTTTCTGTACTTGCTCAGCTGTACATTATTTATAGCACAAAAGAACAAAGACATTTTTAAAACATCTGTGTGAGTGCGGGGGCAAAATGCTGACACTCACTTGCAGAATGAAGGGCTTTAGGTCTTACCGAGAGATCTTTTCCTGCCCACTTGCATTCATCTCTTCTGTTGGGAGAGGCTTGCCAAGGGATCTGCAACACAAACACAGTTCCTGTGCATGATAGAAGAAAATCATCCCTCTAAAAATATTTCATACAGAATTTAGTACATCTTGTGTGTACCCATGTGTACAGTATATATGAGTTTTGAAGGGGGTCAGTGAGACTTGTTATCCACTTTGTTTCAGTTTAAATCATTATTCATCCAGGTGTGCAGAGAACAGCTAACATGCCTGGCACAGCATGTGATCATGTGCAACAGCCCTGGTCTGAAATATTCACAAGGCACTCTTCTGTAGACACAGAAAAAAAGAGTCCCGAGATACAGAAACTCTGACGGCACTCTGGATGGAGATGCACACTCAAAGTGGGTATTAAGTCTCTCAAAAACATGTACAGTCATGAATGGATAAAAACACTAGAGAGACTAAAAATCAAACACTGGTTTACCTGTGTATAGTCTTTGCTGATATTAAGGAGGTTAAAGGAGAAGATATGGTCTTTGGCTCCCACCACAAGTCTTCCCTTCTCTTCGTCCAACAGGAAGGTGTGGTAAGCTGAACTGTTGGCAAGGCCTTCGAATGTCACAAGATTGTTAGACTCCAACATTTCTGCAGAGAAAAAAGGCAACAAAAGCACTGTCAAAATAACAAGAATCATGGGCAGTTTCAGGTTCATATTTATGCCTGTTATTATTATACATTTTCTGTGGGTGTTATGGTAAATATGCAGCCTTAGTTTTAGAAACATTTTGATATCAATGATCAATCACTCTTATTGTCATTCTAGATTGTACAGTGACAATATTTGCTATCTATCTAGAATTTTGTAAATATAGGTTCACATCTGCATTCACTTGTCTAATTTGTAATGATTCGTAATGTTGCTGCTCTATTTTTCCATCTTACAAGTTGTTCTCATGACTGAGAAGCTTGGGCAAGCAAGCCAACTGCCACTGCCAATCAGAATTGGACAGGGCAGGTAATGTCAACACTAGGAGCCAGTGATCAAACTGTCTACACAGGGAAGTGACTTTGACCAGAGCAGCCAAGCAAAACCCAATACAATCACAGAGGAAAACTGCAAGGAATAGATAATGCCATATTACTGTATTAACATTTCATAGTGTATCCTGCAGAATTACACTAAATCTTTCAGCTATTAAGGCATGTTGCTATGGGTTACATCTCACATTTTGCAGTGTAATGTCATTGTCTGCCAAGTCTGGCAAATAAACATTTGCTTTCACAGCAGAAAGCCAAACCTGTCACAAACAGACATTAAAGATCTCATTACCATGACCTCTAAAGGCGGCATTATGACTATGACATTTTAACACCCTTTGTGTAACTTCTGGACACACGCACAGATACACGCATTCAAGTTCTGTCCTTCTCACGTTTTGTTCTGACCACACTATGACCCCCTCCCACTTTCTACCAACACAAAAAGGTGAAGTTATGGAACAGAGAACCTTTGACTCGCTTGCTCTCTATCCCACTTATTTAGTCTTTCTTGAGGAGTAAATAACAAAAACACTCACACATGAATGTTTTAGCAGAGTGAATGCCCCCTTTCTGAAGTGTGTCAGAGCCTCGGAGAATAAGAACACACAAGCCCATGCAAAGCTGATATATAAAAAACTGAAAATTGGATAAGAGAGGATATTACGCTGACTGATTCTCTTATTTTAATAAGAATTTCCTGGTTGTTTCTATAAATGTATTTTGAGCCATAGTTGCATTTGAGCCATAGCTGGAGGGATTGTGGATCAGCTGGTAGGGCAGTTACACAGCGTTACTGGATCAACTCTTGGTTCTTCCTGACCACGTCAAAGTGTCCCTGGACAAAACATCAAACCTCCATGGTAACACAATCATCTTGTTTTAGCAGCAATAAGGTATATCATTATGATCGGTGTCTGGTGTTTTGTAGCCTCTAGAGAGCAATAGTGGCACTGAAAATTCATTATCATTCACTGATAATAACATTCACTCCAAAGACATCATCATAAAATGAATAAATACAGAAGCATACTTAAATAACAAACACAACACAAAAATAGTACTACTGCTTATATGTCAATCAAAGTAGTAGTAGTTTCATATTAGGGAAATTATTGAGAGCTGACTTTATGGGTATACTATAAATGGTGTCAGTATACTGGTAACAAATGGCATTAAAGCCAAAGCCAAACACTGAAAGTGAAAAATAGAAAGAATAATGGGATAAATAAAAAATGTTGGGGAAAACAAAACAGAGAGCGCTTGGTTCTAGTTCCAAATTTCCTCATGTTCACATAATATTTTAGCACTGGAAACAATGATACACACATAAACATGCCTTACTCACATCCAAACACATTGTGGTAATATACAATAGTTATTAAACACAATGATGTTATTGTTATTGTCCGAATTAGTTGGTTTCCTTTGCCTCAGCACCAAGGAGAGGTTAAGAAAGTCACTAACTATACATTTGCATTGCCAGTGAATGAGTCAGGTTCCCCAATCAAATGTGTTATGTGAATTGGAATTCTAAATGTGACTGAAGAATCCATGAGGATTTAAAAGTATGTAAAGTTGTAAAGAACAGGTCTAACCTATAGTGATTCAGCTACAGTGGCACTGCAAGCCAATGGTTTTATGTATGAATACTTAGAGTTTTAAGTCATAGTTTATGACATGTATCCAGTTTTAACTTAAGTCAAGTGATGTTACGTGTCTGTAAATAGCTGAGATTGAATGTGACTTGCGTTATAACTGCATACTCTATTTGCATTTAATTGGATTTATTTAACTGAAATAATGTATTGTGTTAAATTATATATTTATATACTAAATATTGGGATCCATATAACACCGTCACTGCCTAAACAATGAAAAGAATCTCAAGGTCATTAAAAAGTTGCTGTAAAAGTATTGCCAAGCCCAGCCTAAAGCTGTGCCCCAGATTTATGTTCCTCTGTGGGTATGGTGATCAATCATAGTGGATCTACTGTAAGCCCTTCACTGACAGGACAATAACACAAGCCTGCTACTTCTGACCCTTTTTCACCTGCATCAAAACTGTATGTGTGTTACTCTACAGAACAAGGATGTGTTTTTTCTCTTCCTATGACCTAACACTCTACCGAACAAGGTAATTATACACATGCGTACTGAAGAGTCACCTGAAAAACAAAGAAGAAATATCACTTTTGGTCCTAAAAATACAAAACATCAGTGTTCCTGTCTAATGTATTTATAATTTTTTTTCTAAAAGGAAATAATTGCCCACAGAACAATACACTTGTTTTATAAACAACAAGGTGTCAAGGTGCTGTAGGGAAACTGCACCAGCATAGTGACTGTCCCTCATTTCTCACCCTTGTGTGAAAGAATAGAGAAGAGCATCACCACATTCACCATACACGTCTGTGGTTTGTGAAAATTGTCTATGGCAGTAGTGTCCATGGCAACAGACCATTCAACAGTGACTACTGCTAAGTTATTAAAAGCTAATCATCCAGAGACAGATACTCTAAGGGTATTGTGTGTGGATCTGTGTGTGTGAGTGTGTGTGTTTATGGAGCATGCTGTATGTTATTGGAAAGAAGCAGGATGTTTCCAAGCCACACCTGAGGCAGTAGTCTATACATGTCTGAACTGGTGTCCCCTCTGGTTAAGTACAACAGGTGGGTATAGATGCATAAAGAAGAGCTTGTTTTTCACCCGTTTAACCTACAACTTTAAACCAAAAAGCTTCTTTCTGTAAAATGGTTTTATACTCCGTGAACTGTTATTACTGTTTAACCATAATAATAACGTTTCAAATCTGTTTAGATGAATATGTTTGGCTGAATTCGATGCCCATGAGGTTCAGACACTTTCACAGACAGACAGGTGGATGGGCAAATGTGTGGCCTGTGACAGGTGTCAGCTGCTGCCTGACAGATTTTACACATTTTCTCTCTTACCCTACAATTGTTGAAGTAGGCTTGTCAGGACTCCAGAAAATGTCTTAGAAGCTGTTTTTGCACACTTTCTCTTTTACTGTCATTTCCCAAATTACAACCTATTTCCTTTTGCTTTTTCCCTTTTTATACTTCATGAGCATGAGAGAAAAAATGTGAAAGCAGGGGTCGTATGAGAGGGAAGGTTAGGACACAACAAGGACAAGAGGTTGGAAAGAGTGTGAAAACAGGAAGACACAAAGGAACATAAAAGTAGGGCATGTTAAGGAAACTTACTTACAGTGAGGATTTTCATTTATTTTGTTTGATATTTTACTTTGATTTAGCTTTTAGAAAAAGCTAAATACTTATTAGATTTATTACTTGTATTACTTGCTTCACTGTGCACAATGCATCTTTCATACATTTGACAGCATTTTTTTACAGCTTTTGTACAATAAATAGCAATGAGCAATAAATCTGTAGATTTCCATCTGAACTAAACTAAACTTGGAGCAGCAGTTTCATAAAATAAATAAAGAAATCTCACTTGTGGACAATTCTATTATTCTTCTAGATAGGTTTACAGCAGTCACTGTTAGTAAAATCAGTGATAAATTTGTGTACTTTTCTCCACTGGGTGAAGATGCCAGATGGTAAATGATGCAAAGCGACTAAACAAGTTACTTTGTTACAATGAAATGAGACGGCAGAACAGTGAGAGGTAGGAATGAAAAGAGAGAGACAAAGAGAATAGGAGAGAGCAAAGAGGAGGCAGATGGAAATGATGCAAAGAATCAACAGTCCCATGTGAGACTGACAAAAATAAACTCTTTTACCCTACATTTTCTCCATCTTTCTCTTTCCTAACTACAGGACACAGCGTTATCTAAGTGCCTCCTAAGAAAAAGCATGAGCACTTCTTAACAGTAACCCACGTTTGTCTGTACTGTAGTATACATGGGAACCCTGATGCTTTGCCCTGGTTCAGTAGCTTCACTGACGTTCATCATGCGCATGACTGACTGTATGATTGCACATGGTGAAAACTCTGCGTATCACTGTGTCTCTTAAACTGTAAACAGTGACTGATTAACCCAACACACAGGGAAAACAGGCCAAAGCTTTATGAGTCAGGTAATTTGTAATGTAAGCTGTTGCAATTGATTTGTATTCTGATATCTGATGATTTGAATTATATGGTTCAGCTTCACAACATTATTCCTGAATATCAGCCAAAAGCCATGAGCATGGCAGATAAAGTAAAAAGAACATATATATTTTTTTGCTTTTTATTGTATCCTACTACTTAGCTCGTACAAATTAAAATAAAATAGTTGTTATAAAGAAAGAAACTGAAACTGAACACTGTCATACAAATCCTGAACAAGCCTTCAGCTGTAAGGGAACAGACTACTCAGAAGCAAAGAAAGCATCCAAGCATCTTGCTCTCTGAGTGTATAGGATACTTTCCCATGGCCATTCAGAGTTTATACTGTACACACCCTGAGAAACCTAACTCCACTCCAAAGATTCTTAACGTGCTTATGGATTAAAAGGTCTTTAATAGAACTTTTCCATTCTCCTCTCTGATTAGACGTAATTTCACGCCACAGTGAAAACAAGAATAACGCGAAAACAGTTGCGTGAATACTACTGTAGAATAATTTAGTAAACAGTATAACTACAGTATAGTTACTACTGCGTCATTTTCCAGTTTTTGATTTTCTCATTATTCAAGCTTAAGAATATAGGTTTTGCTGTCAATGTATTTGTGTATCGGTGCTTGTGTTCAAACCCTTGGCCCTTCTCATGAAAAAGGTGGACAGGTCAAACAGAAGGAATTGTGTGGCAGTACACCCACATCCTACTCTAAAGTACTTTCTCTGTCCTTCTGTGGACAGTAAACAAGATGTGCTGCATCTTCATAAACTTCCAAACCTTATGGTTTATATATCTGTTCTCTACTTAGATGATCATTTACCCCAAGGGTGTGAATTAATCTTGTATTAATTTATGTAAAACAAGTGAAATGACTCAATTTATTTGGCTAAGTACACTGTAAATCTATGGTGTCCTACTGCCTCATCATCACCCAGTCACTTGCTGTTGATACAGTTGGACCTTAGCTCATGTTTAGGTAGCCATGGGGTACCACTGTTGTCTTTCCCCCTACTCCACTGCCCTTCTGCCCCTCGGTCCATGCTTTCAAAGATGTTGGATCCCCTGGGGTTGAGTGGGGAGGCCGCATGATGTATGTGTTGTTGGTGGTGGTGGTTAGTAAGGGAAGTTGGTGTGTATGTTTCAGAGAACCCAACTATGTTCATACTGTGGTGGGGCAGGCTGCTGCTCAGGTTCACGCTTTTGACATAAACACTTCCCTGCTGAGTTCATGTGAGTTAAGTCTTCAGTGGAATCAAAAACATGTGCAAGTGTGTATGGAGGCGTGCATCCACATAGACCCATTAATCTGGACACACATATTTTCCCGGTATTTCCAGTGACCTCTAGGGGTCAGAGTTCCCTCACCTCACAGTCATGTGTCACTGATCAGACGTTCCTTCCTCAGACTGGACAACTTCTCAGGCTGTCTAGATAGATACTGCTCTGTAAGTGCATCATCTAATTTTCTCTTCTCCATGGATAAATCTGAGTCTGTTCACCTTTCACAGGAGTAATAAATAATTTATACGATGACATAAATGATTCATAATGCAATAATTCCATGTCACTTGCCTAATGGGACCTGGTGGTGGATTATGTTAGATGAAATTCCACAGTATTATTTAAGTAATATTTCCACCACACTGCAGGCATGAAAATTATACCTGCTCTCTCCTCTGGCTAGAACTCCTCAGCCAGGGATGGTGCCAAATATCATCCCCACAAGCAAAAATGTGAGTAAGGTCTAATGGATATATTAAAATTTGGAGCTGGCAGAAAAACACCCAGGCTGTCCAAGCTGCTACCTAAAGACCTGACTTGTAACAGAGATATCACTACATGGGTGTGTTTCACCAAAGTGACAGCATGTGGTTTTAAACAACTGATATGCTCACAGGTATCATTAGCTATCTACAGATGGCCATGTATTTATGCGTGTGTGTCTGTAAGCGCATGCATGTGTTTATAATTATGGATCTCCCAGTGCTGAGGAAGAGACATTTCTCTTTGGGAAAGCCATCTGCTGAAACAGACCTGCACCATTCATCCTGAGTATAATTACCATGCAGGAAAAAACGAAGCGGAAAAATGACATCCAGGAAAAAAGAAAGGAAGAGAGGGATAAATGACGCTCAACGGCCAGGCAGTCTATGTCTGGCACCACTTTTCAGCACAAAACTGACAGCAGCAGTTGATCAAAACAAGAACAGAGGCAGGAAGAGAGTGAATCAGAGACAGAGTTTTCTAATGAACTGTTCAATTGCACCATAGAGATTAACTCACATTTGGTGACTTGCTTTCCAAATCCCATTAAACTGCTTATTTATTGACATAATAGTAGTATGTACAGCTAGTACAATGTGGGCTATATATAATTAATTCTTCTCATTACTGTTTATTAGACCCAGCTGATCATTTCACTGAACCAGTGCAGTATTATTTTAACACTGGCACACATTTTACATCAGAATAGCAGATTTTTCTGTTTTTACACCAGTTAAAATAAATGAAATAGTGAACTGCTCGGCTGAAATAACATGCTCCAGTAGACTACAGATGATTTAACTGCTTATAAAAGTTTTAAGGCTCAAAAGTGGACCTTAACTACCAGTCTGCAATCACATCTAATATACATGCCACATAATCAATGCATACAACTGATTAACCATAGGCTGGACAAGCCACTTAAAGTACTTATTTCCTTGTTTCAGCTCAGTTTACTTTGTTTTTACAGGTAATCACAGGCATCACTCATGATATCCTGGGTCTTGTACTTACTACAGCTTCAATAGATCACATCCCTGACACAACATACGTAGTTATGGGATGGTCAAAAGGGAATGTTCTAGTTTGTACCTTCAGCTTAAATTCAAATAAAATAATAAAAAGTTTAATCACTGAGTTATTTATAATTTATGAATTCCTATACATATGCAGTAAACGCACCTTTATAGGAGAGTTTTAGTCGGGGGACATTGTCCTTGGTCTGTTGAGCTCTGCTGCCTTCCATCCTGAGCAGAATTACCCCAAACAGCAGCATAATGCTGCCCCAGAACAGGCCCATGTTCCTGGGGCAAGAGAGGCTAGCTACGTCCTTTAAATACCCAACTCCAGTGCAGCCACTCTCAGATCTGGTGCAGTAGAAGAAATACTGATAAAAATGTTCCTGTTGTCCAGTGATAATGAATAAATGCTGTTGGTAGTCAATCCAGACTGGTTCTCACCAGGTCTTAACCCAAATCAAAAACCCTTTCCGTTATTGGGGGTCAAAAGACAAAATTAGAGTCCAACTCCAGAGGAGACAGAAGCAGCAAGGCAGAGCTGGGGGTTATGGGTCAGTGTCACCTCCACCAACAGCAAGTCCAAGGTAAACTTACCTAGACTAAGCACAAATAGGATAAATCTTAACCATAATAAATGCTAGAAAAAGTGAAACAGTCTGGGTACGACTGCAATATTTTTCTATCCTGGTACTGAACCAGCATGCATTGTCTAAAAGCTATTCACGTTACTGCTGAGTCTCTGTCTTTAGCTAAAGAAAGAAAAACAGGTCCAGTTTGTTTCAGCTGTTTGTTTCAAATGCACTGACTCTGTCTGTTCCCCTTTTTTCTATCTGCCTCTCTCTCTTCTTAACACTGATGTGGACTACTTCAGCCCCACTCAGCGCAGCTCTGCCCTGTCCCCACAGCGCAAGGCACACAGCTCAACTGAGAACAGCTGAGGCAGACAGCACAGTCAGAGTGAGAGAGAGAGAGAGAGAGAGAGAGAGAACATGAGAGTGAGGGAGAGAGAGAGGAAAAGAGAGTGTAGGCGGGAGAAAGGTTGAGAGAGAGAATAGAAAGCATTGGAGAAAAGAAAACTGTGAAAGCAAGAGTCGTATGAGAGGGAAGGTTAGGACACGGCAAAAGGTTAGAAAGAGTGTGAAAACAGGAAAACATGGAGAAACATGAAAGTAGAGCATGTTAAGGAAACTAATTTACAGTGAAAACCCCATTTATTGTATTTTTTTTTAAATTTACATTTGGCTTTTAGATAAAGCTAAACTTTTATTGCTTTCTTCATTGCGCACAATGTGTTTTTTGTACATTTTTACAGCATTTATACATTATAATTAACAGCTTTGTTTAAAAATAACTTAATCTTTATTTATAATCTCACTTGTGGATAAATATATTATCATTTTAAGTCAGTTTACATCAGACATGTGTTATAAGTGAAACTTGTTAAAAATGTGTGTATTTTTATCTACTGGGTAAAGATGCCAGATGATTAATGGTGCTAAGCAACTAAAACAGTTGTGTACTATTTAACTGCTTTGCAACCTAAGAAATCAATACAGTGTCTGATGGATTAGTGATAAAGGTAATAATCCAGTGATGTATGTCATGGTTTATACAGAACTATCTGGACAATAGATACGTACCTCATGTGGTCTGTCTGCCTGGTGGTGGCACCACTTAATTTTCAACAATTACATGGTTGAACACAGCTGTTCCTTCAATTAAGTTGCTTAAAAAGTTTATTTCAAGCTAAAATAAAGTCTTGTTTGTTAGTTAAAATGTGACAAATCTCATTCAGCTGAAGAACATATTACATAAATACAGTTTCTAAAAATATTACCAGATTAAATTAATCTTAAATAGTCACTTTAGTATTTTTGCAGATTAATTGGGCATTAATTGGCTACTCCATCATAGTCTGAAGGGGAGTTCCCTATCTTTTCTCTTAAACCATCCCAAATGAGGTGTCAATCTCACTTTAAACAGCAGACCCTCAGTGAGTTTATTCCTTCTCGTGGTGCATAATAATGACTTTAGTTGCAATAGTGTGGCTAAGACCTCTAACAGCCTGTATCTATTTGGATAAATAGCCATCAGACAGTGGGAGGAGACCTGAACTAATCCTGTAGTGAGTGGATGGGCCTCACGGTTATGCTAATGTCTTGCGCTCAGAGGTTCCAGGGAGAACATTGGGGGAAGAGGAACAAGTGTCACGGCACAGATTCTGCTTCCCAAACAGACTGGATTAGCGGCTTAAACAGACAGATCCTTTTCTTTCCTATGTGTGATTGGCAATGTTGACATACCAGTTCATTATTTCAAGGATTGTGTAACAAAATCTTCCATAACTAAGGATAGACGGATGTTGTTCGAGTGAATTAAGAGTGAATGGCCCATTTAAAAACTCAAACTTACATTACCATACATGCATGTTTACATGTTGTTTAATAATTAAGTGTCAAGTGTATAGCAGCAACTATATGCCTCTGTACTACATATGTCTGGTCAAAAATATCATGTAAACTCTTAATGAAGTGGTGTCAGTTATGATTCAGTTTAAATCTTATCAAAAATGCATACACCTACTTGAAAATTGGCAAGACTTTCCCCTGGTCCCTCTGCAAAGATAAAAAAAAGACAGTGTTGAGAGTGTCCCAGTTACTGACATAGGGGAGTTATTCAGAGTTTCCAGCTCAAGAGTTCTCCACTTCTCCAATGAAACCTCTCAATTCGCATCTTATCCTAACTCAGCCATTCTGTGAACTTTGCCTAATGTTTTTCTTGAGCGTTTTCATTTCTGAAAGTTTAGTTATTTAATAATTTACTTATTACATATTAATGCGTTACCTTTTAAATTAAGAATTCTTTAGCTTTACTGCCTTGTAAAACTGTTGAATCTTATTCTCTTTTCACTCTAGTCTTGCTGTGGTTCAAAAATATACTGAATAACACTGGACAAATAAAAGAGGAACACGTCCTTGACTATGTGTGGCTTTTTACAGAGCCCAAAGGGAGTTGTGTGTTTCAAGGAGAATGCCCCTTTGTGAAGCACCAACTCAACCTCATGGTCTAAACTCTTCTGTTCACTAAGACAGAGGACCTGAAGTACTCTAACTATCTCAGAGTTCATCAACTCATATATGTGAGTGCAGTAGGGGAGGAGGAACTTCTTTAAGAGAGACTTCTTTGGAAAGCAATGGTATGCTTGGAAAGAGTCTGATGAGCGCTGTGGAGTGGGAACAGAAGTGGAGGAGATCTGTCGATACTCATTGAAAGCTGGTGCCCCACATCAGAGTTCACTCAGGCCTCCTTAAACAATACTCTCTCCAACTCACCACACCTCCTGCCCACACACACACCCACCTTCACACACAAGCAGATTTCCTCTGTTGTCTGTCTCTCTCTGAGCATCACCTCCCCCACTCCACACCATACAGCACATACATTAACCCGCATCTGCACCTCCATTCCTCTGTCCATTTCCGCCTTTCTGTTTTTCACTCTCCCTGACCTCCACCTACTCTTTACAACCTGGGAACATAATCCCTTAAATGAGAGGATTTGGCTAAGCAAAATGAACCACAAGCCCAAGACAAGCAAATTCACCACATTTGCCAGCCACCTACACTTTACAATACTAGCCTGCACAGTCCAACCCTGCATTCACCCACCCAGCTGTAGTAAAGATTAGCTTCATGACAGGCGAGTGAGTGATTAGAACAGGCAGCATGCAGAAAAAACTAAGTGTACAGTACATCTGCAAAAAAGTGAATGAATAGAGGATAATATTTCAGTTTCAAGTATAGAATAACCTGCCGAGATTTTTTTTTAATGATTGGCCAAGGCATTCGTAGTCCACCTGCCTTCACTTCCTCTAAGAGGAATAAATTACTATGAGAATTAAAATACCAGTGTATTACATTTTCTTCTCATGCCTGAGGCCAGAAGAGATACATGATACAGTGGCACACTTTTCTCCACTGTCATGAATAATGGGCATAAAACACACTCACACACAAAGCGCTGGAAGTCAGCTGGGTGACCCGGCAGGTACGCTGGAATAAGCAAAGGCATTTCTTTTCTCCTTACCTCTCCATGACAGCTACTTTGATCAGCTCAAGTCCTCAACTCACCACAGGGACATCTGGAAGATAATATATACAAGATATTATTTTCCTGTTGTTGAACAGTAGTAGTACTATTTAGAAGACAAGTTAAGACTGAGTATATCATACTTGAACATCTCTGTCATCAAACAAGGCAGAGAGAAAAAAAAACATTTCCACTTTGGCTCTGTTATATACTTTATGCAGACTCATGAGAGAAAGGCATAAATAGATAGAGTATACCATGCACTATTCATGACGGAATAAACCACACTGTTGGTGATTTACTCTTTCTTAATGAAAAATTTATGAAAAATACAGCAAAAACCTCAGAGCTATGAATAAATTACTGGGAACGACATATCATTCTGAAGCAACCACACCCCAATTGTAGCAACCACAGGGTCCACTATGGCAAAACTGGGAGTGTGAATTTCACCATTTCATATGATCAAACATAAACACTGTCAACACATAAACATTTGAAGCTGAATTTTCATTACATTTTGATCAGATTGTAATTTTAATACAATCATCACATTTGTAGAGGACAAAAAAGATCTACTAAAAATGTGCATTAACACTGGGATTAGAAGACACAGTGTCTGTTTTGATGTGCTTCACTAGCCACATGAATTTATCATCATCCATCAATATTTCAGCCTTTAGGCTACCTGCTTCTCACCTCCATGGGGACCAACAAAAACACACAGCTTCTCTCTGACTCACATGTATCTATTCAGAAATTACACAAACACAGACGGCCTGTGACAAGCACTGTGTCATTTAGTGGAAACAGAAAAGTCACATAGTATGGAAATTCAGGACACACTAGTGTATAAAATAAGATATTTTGTTACCATGTCATTAGATTAGACATGTAAAAAACATTCCACCAAAAGTAAAGTGATATACAGTTAAGTCCACAAATAATGGAATGAAGTTTTCTGGAATTTTTTTCTCTGTAAACCACCACACTGAATGTGAAATGAAAGCTCATAATGTGAGTAATTTCAAGACTTTCAGCTTTAATTCAAGGAGTTTCACTAAGGTTTGGTATTAACCATTCAGGAATCACAGCCATTTACATAAACCCTCAAAAGTGTAGCATATACATAAATAATGGAATAAAACTAACATAATTACAAACACAAGGATTGCCTTTAATAAAAATCCTTTGCAGTCAATGACTGAAGTCTTGAACCCACGGACATAACCAAATACTTTCCCTCATCAAAATGCTTTGCCAGGCCTTCACATGCCTTCAGTTTTGTTTTGTTGAGATCAGGTGACTGACTTGGCAGGAGAAGAATATCCAATTTCTTCATTGAGAATCTCTTTGGTAGCTTTTGCTGTATGTTTTTTTCCACCTGTAATATGAAGCCGTATCCTTTCAGTTTTTCAGCATTTGGCTGAATCTGAGCAGAGACTATAGCCCATGCACTTCAGGATTTACCCTGACTTTTATCAGCAGACACAATATCAATAAACACCAGTGATATGGTTCCAATGACAGCCATACATGCTCATGCCATAACACCGTCTCCACCATTTTGATGTAGTCATCGAATCATGAGCTGTTCCTATAAGTTTCTTCTCCCATCATCGTTGTACAAGTTAATATTGGTTTAGAAAGTCTAATGTGGCCTTTCTGTTCTCAAGTGTTACAAGTGATTTTCACCTTGTTGAGAAGCATCTGTATTTACATTCATAAAGTGTCTCTTCACTGTAGACTGTGGCACTGCTGTATATGACCACTCTCATATTTTTGCTATGTCTGTTTTTAGCCTAATGATGTCTTTACTCACTTGCATAGACACATCTTTGGACTTGAAATGTCCAGTTACCAGCTACCAAATGCTAATGTAACACTCAGAACTACCTCCAGGACTTTTACGTACTTGCTTAGCCATGGAGTAATGAGGGAACAGGCCAACTCTGGCCATTAAACTGCTTGTCAGCCATTTCCATTATTTATGAGCCCTAACAATTGGAGTGTGTATGAAAATGGCTGTGATGAGTAATGTAAAGTTACATTACCCAGAGTGGTTAATGCCACACTTTCAAAATCTCTGTTTTGGTTGTGATTGCATTCCCATGTGACATTTGTGAGCAGAATTTTTTTGTGAACTAATGAATAGCCTCAAAGCTACATAGTGTTAATCTAATTTAATCCTTTTTGTTTGTCTACCATTTGTAGAATGTGGATTCAGCTGTAATGCACTACTTGTAGGTAGGAAAGTAGGGCTTCTGGGCTTCTCTCAGTATTTCAGAACTGTGGACTTATTGCATGATATCCTCTCTGGGATACAATACAATGATATTCAGAGATCAGCAGAAATGGTCAACAAAATATTTCCATTTGTGGTTCCAAGTTCTACATTGAGGTTGAGCAGTACTACTTGGCAAGCATCTTATTTCCTTGACAGTGTTTGCCATGACTGCGCTTCCAGAGATCTTCCAGTGATCTGCTATCGTGGTGAATCAGCTTCTGTTCTAAACTGTATCTGTCCCAACTGAGCTTTTGTGGTTGGGAGATACAAACCAGACATACAGCACATCTTAAGGCATGCATAATTTCTGTCTTTGTTATCTATTAATGCATTAACTGGAGAATAATATTAATGTGACTGTTTCCTTAGGAAGTAATTAATACACATGCTCTCTGATCCTGTAGGACTTGTCTAAATATCCTGTCATTAATGGAGTTCTGAAACTGAAAACCATTCCTCCTACTGAATGGCTTGTTGATGATTATCTGCACTGATTATCCCGACGACACACAAAAATGCTTAATTTAAACAAAAATCATGCAGACATATGTTAGATATGTGAGTGACTTTGTGATTCTCTGAAAGCAACCAGTAATATCTGGGAAATTAAGTAAGAAAATAAGTTTTTTAGGCTATGTTACTCCATCATTAAATACAACATCTGTCACATAAATTGTACATTTTACGAGGTTTGTAAAACTGTTGCAGTTTTGTAGATTTACTGTGCAAAGGTAATATATCACTTGAGAATAAAATACCTACATTACAGAGGAAAATCTCACTTTCCATTTTCCTTCAGCGAGAAAGAAGGGTGAGGTAGGGTAATGTCAGAGAAAGCTCAGTAGAATGCATTACAGTGTGCTCTGGTCATGTGCATGTGTGTCAGTGTGCTGGAGATAGACAAGCTCAAACTTATCACTGATGCTGTTTATTGACTCAGCTCATAGTAACAGGAGTCTAGACATCACACAGCAAACTTTCTTCACGCCATAACAAACTGAATTGATATGGCCATTGCCTCTCCTCGTGGTTTCACAGCAGGCCTGTGTAGCTCAAGGTGTGAAGATTGGACAACACCGGCATAGAGTGAAAGAACCATAAAACACTAAACCATAAAGCATGTAACGGTATACCTTCTGGAAGTAGACATAACAATAACTTCTTCTAGGTAAACATGTAATGACTCAAACCTCTTTTTTCCCCTCATTGCGGGCAGTGCCAATGGCAAAGTGGTTAGTAAGACACACAGGGGCTACTGTTTCTCCAGTTTCACAAAGCTCCAACCTGCTTATACACTATTCTAAGAACAGACATCTTTCCTGACATACCTGACTCAGCCAACTCATACAAAGCATAGAAATAATAATCAACAATCAGTATTTTCATATGGTTTTGTTCCAAAATGAAAAAAGATATGACTATGTGAATGAATTTACTAGTGCCATCAATTGATTAAAAATTTTAATCAAGTTAACCACAGTCTTAGGTTGTGAATAATCTTAATAATCACAATTTGTTGACAAATTTGCTAGGACTGCACTCCACCAGTTTTGACCACTGTTGATTCCTGTCTCAGCACAAGCAACTTCGCTCACGTTAGAAAATATGTGCCTCGCCCCGAATACGGCACTTGTCATTCAGTACACCAGATAATATCTCTTTGGACGTTGTCTTATCCAAATTTGATGTGCCCTTTTAAAACACAGCCAGGTAACCACTCACGCCTCGATTACAGCATTATAGGAAGAAATTGAGATCAAACTTGGTCCTATGATTCCTTTGGGTTAAATAGTAACATGTTAAAACATCTTCATTAATCCAGCCCTAAATTTTACACAAGTAGTCACATTTATTGTCATGGAAGGCTGAGGCTTATTGGTGCTTGATTTAAAATCATTACTAAAGACTTGGGATTATACCACTGCAGAGACTTTGGTCAGAAAATAAAGGTGCATGTGTCACTCTAGTTTGAGAACAACCTGTTAGTCTGTGGGTCCACTGGTGTAGTAATACAGCAGAATCTAAGGAAAAGAATAGCAATGCAATCATTATGTCAGGAGACATAATGATTACCCCTGTGGTTTCCTTGCTTATTGTTCTTCCAAATGATGCTGAATGTCCTTGTGATTCTCCTTTGTGAAATTTAATCACTTTCCTACATAAACCCCCTACATGTGCACATCAGCTGTGTCAGGTGGACCCATAAACACTGTGTGTTCTGAGACTAAATGATGGATTAACTGACCTTGTCAATAGCAGGGAAGTCTGGGAGGAAGGAGGGGTTTGAGTAATTGATCTGGGTCGTCTCTTTTAATGGGGCTACTAAGTTAAACTGGTCAAACAGAAAGCATCCATTCTTCCAAGTAGATTTATACCTTCAGTCAGAACCTTGACTCTGACATAAACCCAACGGTCCTCACTGAGCCTTGAACTGTTTGTTTTTTACTGTATATAATCTATCTACACAGAAGGTCAAGTGAGAAAGAAGCTGAAAGGAAGACAAAACATGGACAAAAAAGTTCATTGAAGATCACTTAGTTCAGTTCATAAGAAAGGATTGGAGGACTTGATTAGTACTTAATATTTTTAAAGCAACAGGATAATCAGTGTCCTCAGGTAAACATCAATCCACTGTCAGTTCACTCCTCCACTGTGCACCTCAGAGAGATCTCATTATGGGACTGATACATGGCTTGAGGGCTTTATCATTGCTGTAGCTCCAATTGACCTGAGATGAGGCCAAGGAAAGGGCATGTATTTCATTTAGTCCACATAAAATCATCACAATCTCTGGCTGATGTGTTCTGCCCCCCCCCTTCCATTATTTTTCCGCAAATATCTGCCCATCTTGTCTGTCTATAGTCATCCCGACAACTTCCAGCATTCTGTAGTTCCAACTAAAAGCTCACTTCCCGAAGGCCCTGGGGAGGCTGATAAAACAGCACACTAATTAGTCAAGAGGAAATTGCTCCTCATTTTAGCTTATTGCTAGACAAATAGCAGAAATGTGACACAGCATGTCTTTTATCCCTTTCAGTCAGCCCAGGTGTTGACTTTGCATTCTGTTCTAGGCTTCTTGTTCAAGAATGAGATTCCAAAATAATTTTTATTATTTTTTACAAAAACAATTTTGTTGTAACTCCACCTTTCACTTTACTACCCACAAGTATGTTTGTAGATACACAAGCTCTAACCTCTGCTGTTGTATTCCAGGTGCAGGTATATAATTTTAACAAGACTTTTACCATCCAGAACATAAATCACCTTTATGATGTGGCAAGAAGCATTTATTTTAAGTGTTCCATTTGTATAATGGCTCATCACAAGCAGATTATTCATATGACCCTGATATTTCATTGATATAAACAATAGAATCACATTTTAGTAGTTCAAATTTCATGTCACATAAAACGCATTTATCAAAATGAGTGCCCTCCAGACAAAAACAAGTCATCATGAAAGCATGGTGTGTTTAGTTTCACTTCTAAGTAGCAAGCCTGCATTCCTGTAAGGTAATACAGGGCACTCACTGACTACCAAGAGTTTCAGCTCCAAATTATGTAGAGAGAAACCCCTACAACATGCAGGAAAAGAACAGTGTATTATTGTATGACCCCCTTAGCTGAAGTATCAGTAACTGCTGGGCTTGCCACGGTTGAGAGAGAAAGTCTGTTAACTGAAGGGAAACGCGAAATAGCACATATTCATCTTTCAATCACTGATTACAGCACTGTCTACAGCACTATCCTAAAATGATGTTAATATTGGACAAACAAACTTGCAGAGGAATAAAGAGGAGTAGTGAACACAAATACGTGAGGAAAAGGGTCCAGCTGTCCAATTAAGCTGAAGCTCCAACCCAGAAACTCATGCCCAGGAAGGAACCCTTGGCCCTGCTTTCAGTAACCAGTGTATCACGCCACATTAGTCAGGCACTGGTCTCTGCCAAGGCATCAAACACAGCACAGCCACTACTCTCCAGATCTAAAAAATCTCATTTATACATCTTTCTTTTGCCTAATCCCTTTATCTCATCCTGATCCAAGCCTCATGTTCTTCTGCTTGGGAGCCTCGGCATGGCATCCACATATAGTCTTAAGTGGCCCACGGGTGAATGAAGCTGAAGGCAACCACTGTTACAGTGAGTGGACAGATTCGGGTAATGCTGCAAGCACAAACAAAGGAACTCAGAAAACCATCTCAACATGCACAGTCATTGTATTTCTGCCTGTGCCCCCACTTCCACACTCAGCAGCTTTGCCCCATTGCTTGAAATCACAGAGAACTAGAGATCCCAACCTGCCACCTCCAATCATAGAGCAGTGTCCTACATCTTTCATTTGCTGTCCAACTGGGAAACACTGTATAAAGCAAGGGTTTTGTTTTCATAATTATGGTAGGTCTATTAAATGTGGACAGTGCAAAGATGAGTTTAAATGATAGTTAATGAGGCGTTAGTTTTCTAAAAAACTAAAACTTTTGTTCAGTGTTCAAGTTTCTGCTACATAGTGTAGCTACTGTGTAACACCATCTGTATGTGGATAACCACTCTGTACAAACCATGGCAGTCACTCCAGCATTGTCAGTCAGCTGCATTATTAAATTAACCAAAGCTGCACCAGTGTATTATTATGCTGGTCTGCTTTGCACATATATAGAATATATTGTTGGTGTTGTTGGAATTAGTACAAATAGAGAAGAAGTGGCTCAACTCCGATTCAATATTTTCTTGCAATTACAGCTCATATACAAGACCATATCAAACCATTAAACAATAATCATGTTATAAAAAATATAAATTAAATGTTTATCTATGATATGTTTT
The DNA here is from genome assembly GCA_900302695.1 of Helostoma temminkii. NCBI lineage: Eukaryota > Metazoa > Chordata > Actinopteri > Anabantiformes > Helostomatidae > Helostoma > Helostoma temminkii. The sequence goes on along the minus strand of OMLM01004224.1, from coordinate 35,500 downwards.
GTTTTGCAAAGGTTCACAAAGCCACATTCACCACATGAATTTACTACAGTTTATCTACAGTTTATCTTCCCTGACACTCACTATAGCCTAGTTTGTAATTTGCATGGGAACTGAGGTATCATAGAGTTTTGAAAACCTTTGACTTCTGTCACTTACACTTGCAATAACAAACTTATCAGAACCCTGCCCACTCTTTTAGCCCTGCATTTCATTGGGAACAGGGTCAGCACCATAAAGAGGAAGAGACAGAATTCATGGCACACTTAAAGAATTTATTCAAAACAAAGTAAACTTACCTCAGGACATTTGGGTCATAACACTGCTCTAGTCTGTCGCCTCCCCTTCCTAAACAAGACAGAAAGAAAAAAATATCCCTCAGGCTCTGTACTTTCATGTGTTTACTAAAGGCATCTACTCTCAGGTCAATACATTGTCTTTGCACAAGCTGTAGATCAACGGCCACATGACATCACATAGTGTTAGACAAAAGGTTGAGTCAGGTTAAACTTTTTTGCAGAACTTTTGTGCAAACTCTTCTTTTTTACTGGAGCCATGTGCATAGTAACAATTTGTGCCAGTACAGTAGTTACAATAAAATGATTAAGAAGGTTTTTCATATAGTGTGTTTTTGTTTAAACACACAGTGTAATTGCCTTTTCCTGTCAATGTTGCAACCACAGTATGTACTATACACTGCATACTAAATAAAAGTTATAAAGTGTGGACAAAATAGCAGTGTTATACTACAATATTATTCAGACAAAGCTTAAAAGGAAAATAATGTATTTATTTATTTATATTTAATAATTTATTTCCATTACAACACCTAGTATATGTGCAACAAGAACAAATACAAAGCACACCATGTTCACTGCAAAAGAAACTATTTATTAGTATAAGAAGTAAAGAGAATGGTTGTTTGTCTATATGTGACCCTGCAATAGACCTGATAGAGACCTGTCCAAGGTGTACCCTGCCTCTCGCCCGTATGACAGCTGGGATAGGCTGCAGCACACCCGTGACCCCTGCGGGGACTAAGTGGTATGGAGAATAAATGAATGAATGAAGAAGTAAAGACATGGTGGTGTGCTTATATATCTCTGTATAGCCAGCCACCTATCCTGCTGTTTATTGCAAGCCACATTAATCAGGAATATAATCTTTTATATACTCCAGATGTACTTTACCCAATTACGTCTTGATACTGACAAAACAATTAAATTTTTACTTAAAGGTTTATGAGATAAAAATGGGCAACTGATGTGTATGAATGTCTATAATAAGGCTTGTAGGACAATTGTTGTGTGTTTCCCCCTATAACCCTGTTGAGAATAGTCATTTCATTCTAACAGCAATTAACAAGTTGGTGTATTGATCACTTCACTCCCATTCAGGTACATTCTTCTACATTCATTCTTTTTCTGTGGGAGTTCTTCCTAGTTCACTTCTTACTTTTATTATGTAGCTAAAGTAAAAAGTTGGACACCACTGTTTCTCCAGGTCTGCAAGACATACAGTGTAAAATAAGGATAATCTGTAAAATCACTGATGTAAGCTAAAGAAAATGAAATTCTCTCCAGGTGCTAATGTCAGTCACAAAGATAAACTTGTTGGATGATGTGCTATTGTCTAATTCCCTGCAGTATTCTGCAGTAAAAAAAAGATAAGCATGATAACAGAAGAGCAGTAGATAATGTGTTAATGGACGTAAGATTCATCATGTCTTAATTAGTCTTACCTTCATTAACTTTATCTTAATAAGAGTCTGCTAAAATTAATGACTCATTTAGCTTATTAGGATATCTGTGTGTGACTGAAACAGACAGTTTTATAATCCTGTACCTTGGAGCAACTTTAGCAAAAGTCAAATAATCACTTAAGTTAATTTAATAAGGTATTGTCCTTCAGTGACACAGGCTGACTTTATTCAGAGTCTAACAAAAGGTCTGGAATGAATGTTTAGAGTGTGTCTGTGTGTGAGAGAGCACGTGCAGACATGTCTGCAAGTGTCAGTGAATGTGTGCACCATGGGGTGGAGTGGGGGAGTGACAGGTAATGTGGAGGAACATGCCCAGATCCCCTGTTCCGCCACGCTGATTGCACCTAGAGAAAAGGGTAAATCTGATACTTTGTCACAGTTTGCAAACAGAAGCGTCCGGTAGGGCAGAGGGGTTCACCTAATGGGTCAGCCAACTAGCAGAGCACCCATCTGTGTCAAGCTACAGGAGGGTTTCGGGTGGGGACGATGGGGGGTGATTTACATGAAAAGAGGTGAGTGCTGGTTCAAGAAATGGAGAAAAGGAAAGATAAAGATAGAAAGGAAAAAAAGATTGAAACAGTGAGCATGTAATTATAAAAAGGAGAGATGAGGTGGATAGAAGAATAATAGATAAAAAGGTAATAGATGGAAGTCAAAGACAAAAGCACACAGGACTCTAAACAAACTCCATCTAAGAAATATAAACAAGCATAAAGCAAATTGCTAGCATGCATTTGCACTAAATCAAGTCTAGACTATTTTCAAGATGAAAGGCTTCTGTAAAAAGGAACTGTTATGTTGCTCACAGTGTGGAGCACATCCACTAGGGAGTGAGGGAATTTGAGACACGTTGAAGGGGAGACTTTTCCAAGATAATCTTGGTGATAGGAAGTGACTGACAGTAGGTCAGAGATTTAGACACAGTTAAGATACATTATCACAGTGAGGAAAGCTAAAAGGAAGATCATGTTTCAGCTACAACAGATCTATCAAATCTGCTGTCACACAAAAATAGCTCTATTGTATTTATATGAAAAAAATGTATTTGACATTATGAAGACATTTAATACTGGTTTAAAAATATACATCCTATTTTATACTATCTTAATGTGAATTTTTCTACAACTAAATTGCAATTACATGTTTTTATTGTGAATGCAACCAGATTATGTTTTATTAACTATCTATTCTATATTATCTATAACGAGAATATGTAGACAGTTCATATAAATTCATGAAATTCATGAAAATATGCATCTTAAAACTTAAAAAAATTTTGTTCTGACACCTCTTCAAAATGTTTTCACTCTTATTTCTGTAACTTCATACCAATGGACCGTAATTAAATGCGAAAAAGGTTTATTGCCGTATTATAATTTAATTATATTAGCCAAATTTACCAATCTCTGGAAATTATTAAGAGCTGTTTTAGGAAGCATTGTTGGGAAGTTTCTCTGTTCCACCTGAACCAACCTTAACAAAGGGTTTCTGGTAAGAGATGTATTTAACTACCAACACACAGTCAACAGGAATGCCTGTTTCATAATGAAACCACAACAACCACTTAGGATTTGCTGTTCATGCCAGTGAAAAAGCGTGGCAAGAGTAAACTAGTGGCACATTTAGTTTGAGTTAGCCTAAGTTTCAATTAGCCCTCTGCTCACTGACCCTGACACTGGGTGAAGAGGTTACAATGAGAGGAAATGGCATAAGTGACTCCATGCTTTCTGCCACTCCACATGGTGACAATAGACACTGGGGATGTTGTTAACAGATGTATTATTGTAAAAAAACTGGAGCCATTCAGGCTGTGCTCTTAAAATTTCTTATAGGTATTCCACAGTGTCATTAGAGCTATTTTAACTTGTAACTATCCTGAATAAACTGCTTTCCAGTATTTCCTCTCAGGTTTGTGAAATCATAAGCTGTTTTGTTTTATTGCAGCAGTGTTTGCATATTTGTTATTAAAACATTGACTTTTCCTAGAAACCATTCACATGTTGTGGTGTCTGGTTGAGCAGTAGCAGAAGAGTTATGCTAACCCCTCTTAACCTCACCTCCATGTGGTAACAGTCAGCTACACTTAATAAGATGTATTCTGTTGCATTGAGCCCGAGAAACAAAAACCATGTGCATGCTTCTGGCTTTAAAACAGCTGACCACGTGAGGGGAAAAATCTAGACTAAATGTCATGAGACAATGCATTTTCAGTTCAAGCTGGCCCAAATATAATGCCTCAATACAGATTCAGCACTTTATGTATTCCAGAAAGCTGGCTGTAACTTTGCAAGAGTTGGGACACTGACAAAGACATTTGCTCTGTTTGTTAAATAAAGTCATGCATGTGACTTTGATTTATTAATGTAAGAGAAAATGTGAAAATCTCACTCTCTCTTCTCCTTTTTTTCTTTCATTAATTTCTAAATACGTGTAAAGCAGGGAGCGGTCTGTCCTCTATCTCCTCAGACAGGGCAGCTGTGCACCATCTATCTCTCCCTAATGGTGTGTGTGCATGTGTCTGTGTTACAGTATTTGGACCAACATGAGCCACTGTCAGCACCTATAACTAGTCCCTACAGTGTGGCATGGCAGTAAATGATCCTTCATGCCTTTCAGCCACTCACTTAACAGAACACATCCCTGAACACAGCTTTTAATTAGAGACTTAAAAGATTCTTGTTAACACATGCAGACATGAGAAATTACAGCACTTAAAGTAATGCAGTTTTGCTATTTTTCTCTGGTAGATTTAATTCCTCTTTTGAAAGCTCACACCATGACAGTGCACCCCAAGAGTTGATTTTAATAGAACTTGTCATTGCAAATCTGTTTGATTGATGCAAATATATAACCTATCCACTTTGGGCAGATGACAGAGTAAGGATAAAATGCACTAGGGGCACTTTTAATGTATCATCAGGTTTCAGAAGGTATCTGATTAAAGACCCTGAGCCACTAAAGACATGCAGTAGGTGGGAAGTATACTTTCAGAATTTCAGAATTATGTGTTTGAGTTCCAAGATAATGGCTCCACAGAAACCATCATAACAATTTAAAGTAAAATGTAAAAAAAGTGCAAAGAGATTTCCTCAAGGATCACAACAAAATACAAGAGCTCCTGCTAAAAATCCAGACCCGTATGCTAATTATTAGACTCCACATACTCCATAAAAGCCCTGTTTTATTACTGAACATTGAACACCTCATAATTCCATAAACTGAGCTGCCACCATAAATCACACACACAGAGTGGCACTCCCAGTTATTATGAGGATGTAGTGAACACACATAGAAAAGCAATATGTTTTCTTAGGAGATCACATGGCATGTTTACTTTACCTAAGGTAAATTTCCAGTTTCGGTATCTGTTGCTCAGCCCAACAACACCAACAAACTGTAAATAAGACTTGTTTTTATTGTCATGACAAAAGATGTGACTCTGGACTCCTCATCCTGACAGCATGCTATCAGTGATGACAAGACAACAAACGTCTCTATGGATAACTACCAACAAATATCTTGTATCTTACTTAACACAGACATATCAAATTCCTAACCCTAACCCTCCTGTAATAATAGTGGAAGAATGCTGTTAAGACAAACAAAAGGGTGTACACTTAATAATCCAGATCAATGTTTGCATAGAGATCTGTGTATCTGAAAAAATGTGTATGAGAGCAATCGCTTTTGAATGTATGAGAAAGAGATAAATGTGCGGATCCAACCCGAGTCCAGCCTTGTGTTGGGGACTGGAGTAACAGCAGATGACTTTAAGTGGGCAGTAATACCAGCCCTTGCTACATCACGCTACCATCTGCCATCTCCTGATCATTAGCATCTCTCTTTCTCTATCGCTCACACTCCGCCTGTCTTCCAAATGTAAACACAGTTGTGTTTCTGTGTATGCGTACACACGCAGATCCTTCCTTGGTTACTGGTCTGATGTGAAAACCCACATTGGAGTGTAAAAGTGTTGATGTGTCTCACAGAATCACCTGGGAGAGGAGCAGTGATGTCAGCTGCTCTCTGAGGAGTATAGGGCTGCCACTAGGCATGCCCGCCTGCTGTCTACCTCTTTAGGGAACTTGGGAGTGTACTGTATTTGGCAACCATGAGAGCAACATGGATAGAGAAAGATAGGCTGCTACAGAGTGAATGAGGAGTAGGTAGGTGGAGGATTTGAATGCCTCCCAGTCGAGAAAGAATGAGCTGGGATACAAACCACAGAGATCCTGCTATTGAAGAAAGACTAGTCCGTGACTCATTCATGGAGACTTTGTGACTGACTGTGTGTTCCAGATGCCACAGACACATAAAAAGACTACAGTATGTAAAGCCTATGGTTCCCAAATGACAAAGATTTACAACTCTCCAAAGTGCTGTACACAGTAGAAGAGCCTGCCTGGTAATCATTCAGAATATTCCAGCTGAGCAGCAAATCTTTCCTTTACAACAGTCCAACACATGACTTCATATGACCCGCTTTCTCTATGGTCACTTACAGACATATCAGTGAGTATTAATTTGGAGGAATGTGTCAACACGTCAAATTCATTCAGTTCATACAGTCAGAGTCTATTGATGTAATGTCCACCAAGCCTTGACTTAGCTTGGGCTTCCAGAAAAACACACACGCACAGACAGGCGCACACAGAAACGGGACCATATACAGTCATTGCACTGCATGTGTTTTTCATCAACACACATTGTCACCACCATGCGGCAGTGGAACGGCTACATATGCAGCACCTACAGAGCAAGCACTTTCCAAATTACCTCTAAAGCAGCCTTTCCACCTATCATTAATTTCCACCTCTCAGAATCATAAAGCAAAACACATGGACCACACTGTGCATGGAATTTATGTCAACCCGTGCAGTTTTTGTGTGTGTACATTTATGTGCCTCTTTGTGCATTTTTGTACCTGCCTGTAAGTGCATCTATGCAACTCTTAACAGTATATTATATCATTAGTTCATGTGTAGACTGCTAAAACTTTCATTGTATAATTCTGTACAGGTGGTTCCATCAAATCAACATGCAAGTTAAGCTGATATTCATATGCAAGATATTCCTTATGATATGGTTAGGGCAAAATAGAACTGCATTAAAACAACAGATGCAGGCATGTTGCTACAGCTACAAAGCTTAGTTTAAATAAAAAAACTCATTATTATGAAGACTTATCAGATATGAATAAGGTGCTGTGAATAGCTGATTTCTTAACTATCATTCTAACTGAAAACCTGGTATCTGTAATCAGGGTAGGGGGTTAGAGAAACCTGATTTTCCCGGGTAGGTTTCTCCCAGAAAACTCAGATTTCTCTTTCCATGTTGTGTTGAGCAGTAACACATTACAGTAATATTATTTTTTTCAGTAAAAAGTA
>OMLM01004224.1:1921-23000 GCA_900302695.1 Helostoma temminkii | reverse complement strand
TGCAAGTGTGTGCAGCAAGTAGCAGTAGTGATAAGAAAAAGAAAAGTATTTGCCCCCTATCTGAATTTATTATTCCATTTAGTGAACCGCTTAGTCTCCGTAGGGGTCACGGGTGTGCTGGAGCCTATCCCAGCTGTCACACGGGCAGCAGGGTACACCCTGGACAGGTCGCCAGTCTATCGCAGGGCCACATATAGACAAACAACCATTCACACTCTCACTCACACCTACAGGCAATTTAGAGTCCCCAGTTAACCTGACTGCATGTCTTTGGACTGTGGGAGGAAGCCGGACTGCCCGGAGAGGAGCCACGCAACAACGGGGAGAACATGCAAACTTCACACAGAAAGATTATTATTTATTTATTTGTTTGTTTGTTTTGTCACACTTAGATGATTCAGATCATCAAACAAATTTTAGTATTATTCAAAGATAACCCAAGTAAGTACACAATGCAGGTTTTAAATTATGATTTTACCTATTAGGGAAAAAAGCTCTCCAAACCTGCCTGGCTCTACGTGAAAAAGTAATTGTCCCCCAAACCTAATAATAACACCATCATGTCGCAATGTAAATCACAACAATGATGAGACAAAAGCTAAACTTTTTTATGCCACCTGGCATGCCACCATTGTGGCTGAATTAAAACAATCCTGCAAGGAAGAGTAGACCAAAATTCTACCACAGCAACGTGAAAGACTCAATGCCAGCTATCGCAAACACTTTCCAGTTGTTGCTGCTTAGGGTGGCACAGGCAGTTATTAGGTTTCAGGGGCCATTAATTTTTCACATAAGACCAGGCAGGTTTGGCAGCTGTTTTTCCATTAATAAATTAGCTCATCATTAAACAACAGCATTTTGTATTTACTTGAGTTATCTTTGAATAACATAAACATTTGTTTGATAATCTCAATCATTTCAGTGTGACAAAAAAACAAAAATCAGGAAGCGGGGAAATACTTTTTCATAGCACTGTGCATAATGGAAAAAGCAGCTGAACCACAGGGAGAGAGTGATAGGGTGTGTGTCATTTGTCATAGTGCTACTATGACTATGTCCAAACCAAACTCGCCAAATCTGAGCAAAAGCAAATTTTCTGCTTCCTAAAGATGTTTCAGAGCAGATAATCTAAAAACACTACTCTCCTGTCATTCCCACACCACACTGCTTTTTTTCAGCCTTCCTTTTTTTGTCAGGTGGTGGGAAAGCAGCTGTTGTGACACTGCAGACTTGTGTCTGCAAGTGTGTGTCTGTGTTTGTTGGTGCTGTATTGTTATTCAGAGGAGCTGCTATAAGGTCTTTAAAATATGAAGAAGTTTGATATTAGGTGCTGTATATATGAGAAAATAAATTTTAAATGATATTCTAGGGGGAGAAGCTAATCTATGAGAAATATGATCTGTCTGTCTGCTGATGCCAGTCAGAACTCAGCTGCAGCATTTTGGATTAGCTAGAGGTTTTTTAGGGAGTTACTGGGACATCCTATCAGTAGGGAATTACAGTAGTCCAGTCTAGAAGTAACAAATGTATGGACTAGTTTTTCAGCATAACATTGAGATAGGATGCTCCCAATTTTAGCGATATTCCTCAGGTGGGTTAGGCCAGTGCTATGTCATCTAGAGTAACTATATGATTAGATATCATATCTCTGGGGATTTGGGGCCCAAAAAGAATAACCCCTATCTGTAAGTTAACCACATTAAATGCCTTGAGATGACTTTTGTTGTGATTTAGTGCTATATAAATAAACTGAATTGAATTGAAATGTGTCACCTGATGAGTGAACATTATACCAAAAAGAAAGGAACAAGAAAATATCTTTCTCTCCAACTCTCCTCTCTTCCTTAAAGTTTACATGTTACTCCATCAGTTTTCTTTTCTCTGGATTGTTTGTTACAGGTGGCTGTGGTGTGTGTGTTTGTGTGTGTGTGTGTGACAAGGTGTTGATTTATACACACAGCAGGAACTCCTCATGGTAACCAAGACCAACCAAGAAAAAGCAATAAAAAACAACACCTTGTGAGTTAACTCTGTAGAGAAAGTGAGAGGAGGAGGAGGAGAAGGGGAGGGGCATGAACTCAATAAAGACTGAAAGTTAAATAGCATAAATATTTTCTCAGGACTTGGGGGGTGTAATTGGCAGTAACTGCATTAACATGCTCTTAAGGAACCTGGTGACTGAATCTAATTTCTGCTATACCTTGGGCTTATTTTAGATTCACATAATTTCACTGTATAGTGACAGAATAGATTGCTTCCTGAATTTTTTTATTTTATTTATTTATTTTTTGGTAAAGGGCTCCTTTTCACTGTAAAAAAATGCAAATTAAAAAACTACACTGGCAAAAGTGGTCATTTAAACATGTATCTGGCACTTTGAGTTGAGACTTTGCAGCATATAATCAATGATCTTCTCTTTCATATTGCCGCTCCTCTCTCCTGAAAGTAGTGGAGAAGTGATTGCCTGCAGCTTTTTTCTTGCACATGAGCTTTCGTGAAAAACCTGTAGAAACCTGGTTACGTGTTTGCATGCTGCAGTAATTAAAGTTCTTAAAGAGAAATTTACATGGGAAAATCAAGTTTCTCTAATCCCCTACCCTGATTATGGCAAGCAGGTTCCCTGTTTACTCGACAGTTAAGAAATCGGCTTATTCAAATAAGGCTGCTGTACCCTGGTTACTTGAGTGCATGCATCGTAGAACCCACAAACTATGGATGTGACTCTGGTGATACATATTATGATACAGGGGTTACACTTCAGTATATTGCAATACTGCAAGCAAAGCAATATATTGCGTTTTTTCTTTTTTGGGGGGGATTTTTCTAATTTTAGGAAAACTGTCATAGTACAAAGACTATATAACTTTCAGCAGTAAGATTTTTAACAAACTTTTTGCAATTATAACATCTATTTAGTAACACAATTCAACATGAACCACTGTCTAGCACAAATCTCTTCATGTAAAGTGTTTCTTACACCCTAATACAAACATTAGGCTAATGTTTCACCATTAGCAGTAATATTTTTATTAATACTTAAAGAAGCATGTGTGAAAGTGCCTGACAACAGTCACACACTCACTGGAGGTCATGCCGATTCCTAGCAGCTCATTTGTCTGGTGTCAGCACCTGGTCAGTAAGAGGAATTAAGTCTCAGCCATTTCAGGACAATGGTCACAGTGTCCATCCAGCTTTGACCTTTTGCACATTCATAGCCAGAATACATAAAACACTCACACCACCACAGGAGACCTCGACCATTTGCACAACACACTGGCCTCTGTGACACTGTCCATGCATCCTGTTGCTGTCAGCACTCTCCTACTCTCTCTCCTTCTGTCTCTCTCTTCTTGCCCTATTCTTCCTCACTTTATATTGCTTTGTTTTTTTTATCTTACGTTAAATTATCTCTTCTTGAGCGTAGAATAATTTAGAACACAATTATGGTGTTTTCAGATAGGATGCAGTTTTTTCGCTGAGCTCTCCACGGAAGGTCGGTAGTAGGGGACAGAACACAAACACACAAATCATGGGCGCCAGTTACTAGGCAACCAAAACAATACAGGAAGTGGTTAGCAGGTAGTAGCAGTAACTGGTTTATTTCAAGGAGTGGTATCATATATTTGTCTGTAAATCAATGAAAAACATTTGCTATAATTCTGCTGATAAGGAGAAGGAAAAGAGCTGCGGCAAAAAAGAGTGTGTAGGTCCACAAAATCCTAAAACAGCAACAGGAATTCTGTGATTTTAGGTTCATTCAAGAGCTGCAGTTGTGCAGTTGAGTTAGGATCACTGCGACAGCCATTGATGATTTCATCAAGTTACCACTGCAAGTAAAAGTGGCCCAAATCTGATCTATCTATCATTTGCTAATAGGTTTTTCAGCTTCCACTGCAGTTTCAGAATGAAATCAAAAGACCTCACTTCAGCTGCATGCATGTTTATTTCTGTCATACACAACATGATGAATGGATGCAGTGTATCAAAGGGCAAAAGCAGTACAAATTGAGGCAACAATAATGACAGGGATTGAACTGATTTGTTGCACTAGCTATTTCACTATAGTGCTTAGCATTATTTTGTCTTGATCCTGCCAAAGCACCAACAAAAGCCAATGGATGTAAGAGATGTGAAAATGTGCAGAGGGAAAAATGGCAAAATTGCGAATGTGGGTGTGAGAACAGGTCACATAGAAGCTGTGTGTGTCATGTGCAGTCCATTCACCTCCTGATCAGGGTGGGGGTGAACAGACTCTATATATAACAGCAGTGATGGTGCTTTGGTGTGGCTGCTCATCTTCCTGCCCTATAACCAACTCCAGAACTATAGACTACAGTATGACCACTATAGTATAACCACAGCTTCCTGTTAGTTTCCTTGCTCAATTATAGACAGACAGAAAACTTCACTCTCTTTTTAGACATAATCACAATATTCTATTTTTGTTTTCTATAAGCAAGCATATGTTCACAATAAACATTATATTGCTTTTGTGTAATTTCTGCTCTAACACTTCATTAAAAGTAAAAATTCAAGCTCCACTGTGCATCATTTCATAAACATTAAGCAAAACTTGTGCTGTTGCTATGTTTGTCCATGCGTCCTTGTCAACTTATCTTTTACCCACCTTATCTTAATGCATGTTTCCTCAGTTCTTTCATTTTGCTAACCCGCTCCCTAGCGTTTTCTTTCTTCCCTCTCTCTCTCCCTCTCTCCAGGCTTTTGTACTGCTTTTTCCTCCAGGCCGTGTCACTTCTTTCTTTTCCTTCCTCCAACAGGTTGGGCAGTAAAACAGCAGCATGCTCATGGGACGCCATTAACAACCAGAAACACAACATTAAAACTCTGCTGTACAGGAAACGACTACAGACTCTTTTACATAACCAGTGGAAAAGTATGGTAGACCAGTACTGTGCAACGAATGGGACATCAAGTCCTCCAGCCATACACTGTAAAAAATGTCAAGTAAATATTTCTGTGCTGATAATGGTGGATGCTTACAGATTTATTTTGTCTGAATGTGTCTCAGCTTTAGCTATTTTTTTGGTATAGTTTCTGAATTTGTATGTTGTAAGTTACTTGGTTGGATTGTTTGAACCTGAAACATCTAGACAGGGCTTAAAAAAGGCCTTAAGGACTGCCCTTGTGAGCATTCACTCCCTCTCTCTCTCTCTCTCTCTCTCTCTCTTCCTGGAGCCTGGCATCCTCCTCAACCTCCCTTCTTTTTGTTTGATGGTTTGTTGCACCTGTTTTAACACTAACACCATACTTGTCACTTATCCACACACCACACGCACTAGTGACTTTTCCCTGACTAACACACCTCACTATTTCATTTTTGATTAAATAAGCCACTTTGATTGATAAGATTCTCAATTCAAGATTCAAGATTCAAAAAAACTTTCTTAATCCCAGAGGGAAATTGTTTTGCCTGTTACAGCTGCTCACTCATCAAGAAAGGAAAGAAAAGAAAGGAACCACTCCCAGAAAAGTCAATTACAACACAACAACACACAAGGGAGGCCGCACACTCTGTGTGCGGCCTCCCTTTTTTGTTGCCATCCTTGAGCCAGGTGGTAAAAGTTTCTTTACCAATGTGGTGTTCTTGGTGCATTTTTATTTTTTTATAACCATACTATTAAATATAGAATTAACTTATATAATGTCTTACTGCACTCAATCAAGTCACATACAGTGAGGTCCTTTTAAGTTCCTCCAGTTTAACTGTAATGTTTTGAAAGGTTTTTGATAATGATAATGTTGCACTGAGACGTGCGTCAGGATGTTGATGTGCATGACATTGCCTAGATGGGTGCAGAATTGCTCAGCTAAAGACAGCTGCATTGAGGACTTAACCAGAACTTTCCCCTGGTGTCACTTACTATGCCACACACACTGACAAGATTTTCTACACTCTGCAAGGCTTTAGCTAGGTGCTGATCTTGTGTGTGGTCTGTAAGGCAATGCCCTTTTTATACAGTGCTATGTGCTTGAGACGCTTAGTTCAGGATTTACATGAGAGGGAGGTCTCAATCATACCCTTTATCCAGACATGTGCATCCACAAGTGCCTCCAAAAGCCAGGTGGTACCGTCTCACTAACCACGACAGTATGCCTATTTCCATATAGCAGTAGTAAAAACTAGTAAGTAGTTTAAAGGCTTACGCGTTTTTCTAAAAAGAAGGAAGAGTTGTTACCTTCTAGGGCCATTTGCAGAAAGAGTGAAGGTGGACATGCAAACGAATATCCAAATATTTGGGTGCAGCCCTAAATATTTCAACTACAGGCTGCTAAAGCAACCCTATCTGCATACCACTCAATTAATTGAGTTTTCAGTTGTGGTGGAACATGATCTCATACTTGGATGCCTGTTCTGCCAATTGGTTTTTGAGTTACAGTGCTAAATAAAGATCAAATAGAGATGTCTCCAGACACCTGTGTGCATAAGTGTGTATGTGTAATGTAACAGAGACCCCTCAACTGCTCCCCAGAGACAGGCTTGACACAGAAGCTAAGAATAGCCCTGGCTATGTTACCACCATTTGGGGGGAGAGGGAGATCTGAGTGGGGAGAAGAGGCAAGAGGGGGGCAAGACACTATGCCTCATGGGAGAAGATGAGCAGACACAGAAACATTCGTCTTTCACTGGACATCTCTTTTACCTGACATTCTGAAGCCACAGCCACATGACCTAACTAATGGACTAACGGCCCCTTCAACATCTCAAAGACAAGCCTGTGCACGCGCAGACACAAACAAATGCAAGCTGCCATAATGTCAGGCATGTACAGGTTATGCCGTTAGCAGCCTAACCCCTTATTTTTAGACTGAGTAAACAGTGCTCTGTGCTTGAGATGTCCATCATCACTGGGCGTGATGTTGTAAATTGTAGGAGATGGGTGGAGAAGATGAAGAGGAGGAGGAGGAGAAGGGGAAGAGCAGGAGGCAGTAGGAGGGAACAGGAGGAGGAGATGGAAAATCATCAGGAAGTAGAACTGCCGGAGTGCGTAGGCGCATTCTTGACCTTAGATTCATGAAAACCAACGGCTATTATTGCTGATTAAAGGACAGGAATGCGATCTCAATTACTGTTTGGTTACTGCTGTCATTTTAAAAGTATTTTTATTTCTTTTACTGCGTAGCACAGCTCTATGTTTACTGGGTTTTGTGGCACTTAGATTTGGAGACAGATGGATGGACAGAGAGAGAGAGAGAGAGAGAAAACAACAAATCAGTATATATCGACCAGTGTGACTTGTGCTACTCACATGTCACACATACACACAAACAGCCTTCTCACATGTCAGGTGAGAGGTTGTGACCCTGTACTAACAGCTCTGTTTCCACTGCCACTGAATATGAGACCTTCATGAAGGATGCCTGAATGGTTCAGAAAAGGATACACTGCACTGAATGACCTGTCAAAATAGGCAAGTGACAGCAGTACTAAGTGTGAGTGTGTCTGTTTTCATGTGTGGTGGTGTTGACACTAAGAAAACAGAGACATGAATAGCTGTATTCAGGCCAGCCAAACAACTACACCAGAGCTGGCACTAAAGCAGTATTGGTGATGAAGTCTGATAATCACCCATCATTTGAGATAATTGGGTAATTGAGGTAATGGGTTTCACTGTGGTCCTCTGAGCTTGTCATTACAAACAGGTATGGGCTGCTCTATTTATGGCATCTACCCTAGCTGTCCAGTGGAATAATAGGATGACCCAGAGGTAATATGCTGTTTGTGATATTTTTATTTGAGATCTGAATACAAAACACAAAATTAAAAACAGACAAAGACAAAATATGGACACTGATAGGTCAATGGCAAAAAGAAAGCAAGAATTAGCTAAAAATGGCGAGATATAAAAATAACTGAGAGCGACTGAGGGGTTCTGCCAGGTGGTTAATGGTGGTTCAGGATTGTTCAGTGTTCAACAGAGGGAAAGACAGAGCTCATTATAATAGCAGCCTAACATTAAGGTTCCACTGCCATTACAGATTTAATGACATGCTGGGTGGTGTCCAACTACATTTAACCCACTCATTTGCATAATAGTGCTGCCCTTACAACACTCACAGGGGAGTAATACCTCTATGAGATCAATCTCCCTCTCTTTATCGCTCTCTCGCACCCTTTCAAATACATACACACACACACAAGCACACTAGTACAAATGACCATTAGCATACAATTTGCATAAATAAAGCCAGCGAAAAGGATATTGAGGACATCTGTGTATATGAAATATGATCATGCCAAACTGTGTTGTGTTGTGTTAAAAAAATATCCCCCACAATAGAATGGTTTGTTTTCATATCATGGCTTTTTATCATATTTTCCTTTAAACTAATGGTGGCAAAAACTCTAAAGTATTGGGAATTTTTGGAGGAAATGCCACATAGAGAGTGCAGAGAGCAATATAATTTCAGTATGAAAAGTAGTAAGTTCTATTCTGTTAATGAAGCAAAAAGTACAGCTAAATGAAGTTAATGTTCATAGTCTTTGAACATGTCTAGCACCCCCTAGATAGACATCAGTATCTGTAACAGAAGTGACAACAGCCTCAAATCCAGTGAGCAGAGCTCAACAGCTGGAAGGACACAGACTTATAAATCTTAGGAAATGACACTTTCCACTGAGAATGTTATACCGTCAATCAAGTTGATTGTGACTTTTATTTCATCTCTCTCTCACACTTTCTTTCTATCTAGATAATACACATACACATGCATTCATATAGGAATGGGATCTAAACCACCATAAAATTCAAGCAGGTTGGAGATGACCTCCATGTCTAATGTGAAATATATCCCCTGCACATTCTTTCACATATTTCAAATTTAAGCATGGATGAAGGAGCCATAAAATGGCAGTGAGTGCAGTCATCTGTCACTTGCAGAAGGCTACCGAACATCCACTGCCTTGATGATAGCTGTGCCCTTCATGCTTGCCAAAGCTGGTGCCTTGATGCCTTTCACTATGCAAGCACTTCTACGGCAACCTTGTATTTCATTAAATGAAAATCAGGTTAGTATCAAGATAAAGGTTGAGATCAGAAAAATGCTCCGCTGTCTGAAAATATAATACTGTAATGAAACAGTATATAGCCTATGTGCTGCTGTAGTGTCTACTATCTAGTAAGGTAATATAATAGCAGGTCATATCTTTGCAAATATCAGAGTTTAATGAAAACATAATCTTGTAAGTGAGTAATACATAGCAAAGAATATTCTGAGACACTAAGCATGTGTGTGTTTTTGTGAGATCCTCACATTGGAAGACAGGAATGCGCCTGCCATAAAGCAACATGATAACTACCATGCACGTGGATTTGGGACAGACATCAAAGACCAAGACATATGGGTAAGGTTACCAAAACCACAGGAGGAAAGAATGAAGGAGACAAGAACTGAAGAAAGCCAGAAAGAAACAAACAAACTACAAAAATATTAAAACTACACTACACATTTGCAAGTCTACCATAAATAATAATCATAATAATCATTTGAGACTGTGTGTGTTTGGTGATGATTAGGAAAAGTAATTAGCTTGCAATGAATGGAGGATGAGCTCATTAAAACAAACACTAGTAGACAGGGGCTTATCACATTCGAAGAGGCACAGGCAGCTTCTCCTTTATGAAAGCACTGAATCATCCATCAAACAAAAACTATTTGATATACAAGGAAGCTATGTGAAGACCTACTGTCATCACCAGACCATAACAGTTTTATTAAAGATGATATATGGGATGTAAAGCCATGGATATCATAGACAGTAGACCTCACAATCTGGACTATTTCTCCCTTGGTGTATGTTTTTCATAAGTAGTATATCTGAATAGCTGCAAATCTGAAAATTTATTTAATTCAGTAGAAGTACTGATCAGCTATACTGAGAATGTCTTTTCATGCTGAGATGTCAGCATTTTGTTAGTGTAATTGTAAATAAAAACATAACACAACAAACTGACATCCATGTATATCTTACTCTGGTGACAACATTGTGCTTTGCATGCAGTTGGTTGGGTTGGGCACTTAAGGTCACTACAAATATGCCTGCTGTGTTTTATAGCCTGAGTCTTCTTATTATTCAGCCTATTATTGTAGTTTGTGCTGGAAGTAAACTTTGTCCAGATTTGCTCTTATGTAATGTTGTGAATTTGGCTAGGCACCCGGGGACTTAAATCAAATACCCCTTGGTCTCAATAAAACAGTTCTGTTTGGAACTAATCCACAGTAAAACAGAGGGGAACATTGTGTGTGCTGTTGCAAAAGAATAACAAATTATTTGCAAAACAGCCAGTGCGGACCTTGTAAAACTGAAGTGAAGAACTTAAGTAAACATGCAGAACTATCTTAACAGATTCTCCTGAAAATGTTTTGAGTTAATGTAAACTAACTCTGGAAGTGCCGATTCATTCAACAAAGATAAGAACGGAGTCACATGCAGTCCTGACTCTGCTTGACAGTATCAAGTGAAAATCCACAGTACTACAGCTGTTATAGCGACAGACATTTCATCTAAGCCTTTGATCTTCCAACGCTGGCAACTCATCACCATTCACACCTCTGTAAAGCACTTGGAACATACCAGGCTCTAACAGTTACACACACAAAGTCTTAAAAGCACTCATGACTATCCGCAATATCTTGCTCGTTAATGTGTTAAACAGGACTACGATATCTTTACAGAGCTGTTCCAAGTTCTCTGACTCAACCACAAACATTTGTGCTCTCTCTCACTTTCTTACATAATTAGTTATGTGAAGCTCACTTCATCCGATTATCACTGCAAATGCTGTAGCTGATAATTGTTAAGTTTAAAACAAAACATTTTTCCTTACGTAAAGGGTATATGTATGTGTGTATGCTAAATGCATGTACGTACGAGGGTTAATGGCTGTATGCCATTCAAATGGACTGAAAAGTTTAATGATCCGTACTTAAAATACGGATCATTTAGCAATATTGTTCTGTGCACATCATTCTGAAAATACGAAGTAAGTGTGGCATACAACTGCTTCATGTCATGGTATCACTGGCACCACAACCAATTGACGTCAAAATACAAGAGATGCACTTAATAGCTGCACGAGTTAAAATGAAGCAAAAGCTCAAGAAAAGTCTGTGATGGTTGTGAAAAGTCCCTCAAGAGTGAGACAGAATGTATTAAACAGGCTGCTGTACAGAGGTGTCACACTCTAACTCATTTGTTTACTCTGGGACACTAAGCTGAGAATCAGTGTCGTAATGATAAGTGATGGTCAGGTCATCACTACAAAAATCTATTATTGTTTCTTATGAATAACAGTTTTTCAAAAGGACTTTTTCTCACCTTCAAGAAAAGTCTTGGAATCAAGACTAGGTGCAGCACTGCAGGGTGTTTTATTCCAGTTCCCAAATCCTCAGCAGAATAATGTGATGTGTTTTGACCGAAGAAGGAGAAGATGCCATTGCATGCTATCAGACTGTAGAGGGATATTAATCGCCTTTCAAGTATCCACTTTTCTCTCTCCCCCCTATCTGCTTCTCTTTTGCCTGAATCCTCCCCCTCTACTCACCCTAGCATCGGCTCTGACCATTTCAAAACTATCACACTCTGTCTCCATGATCAATATGATAAAAACCTATCACCTTTTTTCTCTGTATTCTTTCCTGCACAATGATTGGTCCCATCACCTGTCAGACAGGGCCTAAAAATTACTTTTTCACCATAAATCACTATATATTTGGATGATGGTAACTGAGAAGTGGCACGGCAGATGGACACTAATTTTTTCGTATCTCTCTGTTAGGTGAAGTGGTTCAGGATACGTGTGAAAGTGCTAGAGAACTAACGCAAAAAATGAGATAGTGTACAGTAGCGATGATATGATGGGCCTCATTTCCAACATCAACATATATATATAAATAGGTTCACATGGTATGAGAGTCAGCCTGGACTCTTTCCATACAGTTTATATCTACTACATAAATCAGGGGAAATATTTTCCAAATGAGATTGTGATAGAACATGCAGCTGTGGGGCAAAGCAAGGACAAAGTAAAGATATGTGACCAATTGGAAAAAAAATATTGAAAGGCTAAAGGTCAATGAGGTGTGGCATCAAACTACACTGTGCACAGAGTGCATATCCATTTCATGGATACAGTGTGTGCCCCTGGGATCTCTGGATGTCAGCAGCAATATGAGACACATGCAGACACACTTACACAGTTCTTTATACAAATATAAAGAAATGTACATTTAGCAATATGGTCTGTTATGATGTTGTACACGCAAACATGCTCTTATATGACCACACTTTAATCCCCAATGCAGCAAAAGTTATGCTCTTTAGCTGCCAAATCATTATTAAAGATTGGATTTAATTAATTTTATCATTTGAAAATGGTGTTTTCATTAGTTTGTCACTTGACCCACAACTCACATTTAAAGAATCTATGATGTACATATGATCTTAAGTAGTTTAAATTTGGTTTGTTTTGTTTTCTTTTTGAAATTAAGCTACTGTAACTTGGGTTTACTTAATGATTATATTTTTCTGATGTACACACTACCTCTAATAATGTAAATGCTCTTTATCTAAATGTAGTTTCTAATGTTAAACAATGGAACATGGTATGTACTGTAAAAAATAATTATGAAGTGTCTTGTCCGTGCTTCACAAGCAATCATTTAAATAACAAATTCCAATAACTGCATGATAGTAATAAGTGTGACATATTCTATTGTTTGTCCATACAATATTTCTCCACATTTCTACACTTTGATAAAACTGAATGCAACTCTTGCTCAGTCCTTCAACTAGGGAGTGGTGTATATGTATGATATATTATGTTGATGTATAGTGAGTGATTGCGCCAAGAATCTGATGCAGTCTATACATACGTCTATACTGACTAACCAGCCATTGACAACTAGCCATTTGAGAAGGACGATGGGGGGCGATGCGTATGCTGATCTACAAATTCAAGCTTGAAATCTGAGTGCATTCTTTACACCCAGGCATGGAAAAATAGCTGAAAATCACCCCTCCACAATGTTCTGGAAGATGTCCATGTTTACTGAGCTCATTAACCTTCATGGCTGAATATACTCTCTTGTGGTTTGAGTTTCCACTGTGCAGAGCAGGCAGAGGACAGCCATATTTTGTTGACTGCTGCAAATCATGCAACACTTGGTCCACACTGCCCCTATATGTCCATTTCACGTTCTCTTTCTTGGCTCTTATAAACCCTAGCCTCTTCCCCTTGAAAATGAATGTATTTACTCCCATGCCTTAGAGATTAGTCTAGAAAATTATTATAAAAAGGACAAAGGAGAAAGGAGGAGTATAAGTAGAGGACAAAGGCAAAAAGAGGAAGACCAAAGGGTTTATTGTAAAAAGTGTTGAATATTGGTAGGTAGCAGATATATAGCTATCATTTCTTCATATTCCAGTATATTGTCATTGAACTATGGAACTCAAAGATGTTAAAATATAAATAAATAAACAGGACATTATGAAATAAATAACTGCTTGAATAAATAAAAGAAAATATATATGACAATGTAATAAGGAAATAATCTGGCAGTAAATAGAGTTTATTATAGTGAAATATTTTGTATTCTGCTTTAAAAGTATATTTATTATTGTGAAATATTTTTTCATGTTAAATTTGAATTTATTTTGTTTTTAATTTCATTTCATTTCCGTCTGATTTTGGTGAGGGAGAGTTTCTGTTTAGAAAGTGCAGGAGGCACAACGTGACACAAAAAGTTCACCGTGGGAATTAGCTGATTTTTGTTTACAGCACATCGAAGCAGAGCCAATCACATGATTTGTAATGTTTATAACCTCAGCTTCATGAAGGAAAAAAACATGATACAAACGCAGAAGGCATGATAAATATTCCCTATATTTTCTGGTGTTTCGTTAAGCAGATCTACTTACAGGGCACGTCCAGTCTCTCACTGTGAATACTTGGAGAGCACAGCCAGAATTACCCTCTTACACTGACTTTGTAGTAGGAGACTGGCAGGAAAAAGTCTGTGTAATGTCCATGTGGGTTGACTCTGGTGTTGCAGCTCACCTGAGTAAAGTCCAGAGTCCAGTAAAATGCCCGGCATTTTACTTTAGTCGGACTTGCAGCAATGCTTAAAGTGTATAGCACTGCCTACTGCAAGGAGTATGATTTGCCTGTTAAAACCTAAATTGATATTTTGTGTGTGATTGCTTATGGCTGAGTAAAGGAGCAGCCAATGACATACCTGGCTCCGCCCTCTCTGTTTGATGGACAGAGAAAGTCATTCTACTGAAAAGTCGCATTATACAGTTTAAAGGCAATGCTAACAAATACTAAGGAAAAGTACTATATGTAAACTTCTGACTTTAAAGAAAGTAATAATAAATTGTCTTTCATTATTCTGGCATTTAGCAAATAGAATAATTTTGGTAATCCTAACTCACCTAAAACAGGAAAAGTTTAGTCTGATTTAATGTCAGAAAAAAAGGTTATGTGTCTTTTTATAGCGTTTCAACTGTATACAGTAGCACAAACCCTGGACTTTCATACTACAATCACAAAGTAGTTATGGTCAGTTATGTCTAGTGGAAAACCTGAATATCTGTCTCATATACATTTTCAAGTCACTACCACATTAACTACATAAGTGAGATTGGTACTGAGATGCTCAGACCTTTTCATATAACCACATCTACAGCTCTCATATTAATAAAATATCAGATACTTATTTTTATAGTTGTGTTACTGCCAAGCTAAAGACTTCTGGAGTGAAAGTGATTATCACATTTCATAAACAATAAAACAATTTATTGAATGATAATTAAAAGCATTCCAACAGTAACACAGTCATATTAGAAGCAGTTCTGGTAACATAACAATGATTTCATTTACATACCGTAGAAAATGTTATATAATCAGAAAGTTTTCGCCTGCTTGAAAATGCCTCACAAAGTTTGTGTGACAGACGTCTCTGTGCCAGATGAAATAAAAATGTCCCAGTAGGCAAAGACTAAACTGCATTGTATAACCAGGCTAGACAAACTGCCTTTTGCTTTCACACAGACACATATCTGCATATCTTTTAGATGTGATTATATTCAATACCCTTGTAAGTACAATCAGTATGATGTCCCCTTTTCATATGTCTGAACTTGTCAGGACATTAGATCACATTTGAAGGAGCATAACCTCAAGTGTGGCACTTTGATACATGAAACCTCGACCTCTCTCATGACACCTGACCTCTAATGAGAAGAACATGAGGCTGATCAAAACCTCTGTGAAAGCGGATATGCATGGCTGCGCAATGCAGACTGACAACCAATATCCAATGAGCAGTGATAACTTCATGGCCACTGCAGGAGAACTTGCATTCTGATTCAGTCCCTCAAGCCACATCTACCAAGCATTTGCCACAGCAAGGGGAAACATCAGGACAAAGAGCATCTAGAAGAAATGTCTCATTTACATCATTCTTCAAAGCAGCTCTTTTCACAATAAATGAACACATCTATCATGGGGTGTGTTTAGGACATTCACTGCATCCTGCCTGTCCTGCCACAAATCCTGAAGTGAGGAGAGATTATGTACGTCCATAAATCAGGCAGAGGGACCAAAGGTAGTCATTACCCCAAGGAAACAACTGTTTTTAGCTCGTACACGCATACCTTTAGCCTTCCAATACCCCCAGGCAACCATCAATACCACCCAGCCCGACAGCACTTGGCAGTCTCTGCCCAAACTCAGAAGTTCACTGTCAACGTCTGACAAGCACACATCTGCACAGCTGTAAATACCCTGTAA
Source organism: Helostoma temminkii (assembly GCA_900302695.1). Lineage (NCBI taxonomy): Eukaryota > Metazoa > Chordata > Actinopteri > Anabantiformes > Helostomatidae > Helostoma > Helostoma temminkii. Next base: position 7,185 of record OMLM01004224.1, on the reverse strand, counting down.
TACAGAACCAGAAACACCTCTGTGGTCTGACATCTCAATTCCGCTCCCTTCTCCTTTTCTTCTCCCTCTAGTCTTCCTGTCATGGTGTTTGATATCTTGATTCTGGTGTGGTGCTGTGGACGTGTGCTGGGACTGTGTGTATTAGAAAACAGCATTGCTTTGAATCCTTGCACCTGGACACACTTGCATACACTGAGAAAATATGTGCTCACTGGTGTCAAGACAACTGACTTAAAGAGAATGAAAGATTCAACACATGGCAATCTGTATAGCCAGAAAAGAATGCACTCTTAATAATTGTTTTATGAGGCATCCAAATCTGGATATATCTTTGACCTCTTTGAACCAAAGGAGTTACAGAAATGTGTTACTCAATGACAAATAATGTCACCTAACAAGTATCATTTATTTTGAGTTTTTAAAAATCTAATAGATAGAAGACACTCAAGTTCAGACTATACTCTGCTTGAAAGCACGACTAGTGCAATAGTTTAAAAGAAATCTAATGGTGATTGCTTTTGTAGAAAGATTGAATTGAATTTTCTTTCCTCATTCCTGGTGGTTCTTTCTGCTGATCTATTGCAGCAAGTCTCCAGCCAAATGTGAAATCAAGTTAACTCTGTGCATGGAGTGCTGAGACACTGCCTACTGGACAACTATGTCTACATTGTAAGTTCCTTTTGAGGAAGCATATCATCTGACATATAATGTTGTAAATGACACTTACATCAAAGCATATACACAAATATTGAGTATGTTCAAATTAATAACTAGCAGGAAGAATAATTTGTGATAATCTTGTTTCACTGACATGCTGCTGGTACCACAGCAACACTGAAAAATGGTCTCAGCATACCACCACATGGGGATACAACACACATCATAACCTACACACTATGTGTTTCTTGGCTTTAACACTATTTTTATACTGCATTTGTATTTTTTATGTGGATTAATTTACAGTAACAAATAAATGTAAAAGTTTTTTTGTACATTCGTACGCAGCCTTTGACATATTTAAAGCACGAGCAAGGCAGAGGGGTGTACCTCTGTACTAACCCTTTTGGGCAACATGAATTTGTGACGATGCAATTCAGCAGACTGCCAGTACATCGCTGGAAGCAGCTGCCAAAAAGTATCAAATCTAGAAAAGATTAAGACTGAGGAAGAACACAAATTGCAGTACTGCCTACATCGTGTCCAAATTTTACTTTGAAAACCTATTTTCTGTGTCCAGAATGTTTAGCAGAGTACAACACAGTGTAACTTTGTAACTTTCAGCCTCCACCACTGGCTAAACTCTTAAAAGGCCTTAATCAGCTGCATGCCAGACATAGAAAAGGTTGTTCATAAAGTACTAGATGAAACACTATGTTAAAAACAACACAGGACAAACACAATATATATTTGAATTGGTTAGTACTTAAAATAAGTGATAACTATCTCTGTTCACAGATTATTCATTTTCACTTTTCACTAATTTAAACACATAGACTACACAGTTAACTGCACCGCCTCAAACAAGCTCCACATAAAATTGCCATAAAACTGGAATAGCACACGGCTAATCTATATTCAGGCAAATAGCTTCTAATACTATTTTAGCTTATTGAATTGACAGCTGAACCCAAAATAACTAGCTAACCAAACAAACTTAGTTAGCAAAAACACATTTCAACAAAGGTTATACTAAAATACCTCTAGCATCGTGGTGGATGAATAATTTGATGAAGCCAGTCCGCACTTATTCTCCTCATGTCGTGGTCGCCTGTAATCCGAACCATGTCCCATTTAGATGCTACCACAATTTTTAAGTAGCCAGTACTAACTTATTAGACTAAAGACTACTAGAACTAGCCAAATTAGCCACATTAGCCAACTGGTGGCCTTTCTAGCAACCTCCTGACAACGTTACACTGCAACTCCAGACATTTGCTTCTCTACAGTTCCTCTTTTTTTGTTCTTATATATGTTTATTGTTTAACACCATTACTGAGGCGGTACAGTAAATAGTAAAAGAGCAGCCTTTTTTTTTTGTTCATATCAACTATAAGTGCAAAAGAGCATTTTGCTGTGTGAAACTAGACTCTGCAGTCCACATGTGCATCAGTATGTGGTTCCGGGACAGTATCGCAGAAGTGGTTGGATTTGGATCTGGACCTGCTTCAGTCCAGAGACAGTCTGTTCACTTAAACACTGGTAAAGACTTTTCATTTTTCCCAAAGTTTTGGTGGGAATATGTTCCCAGTGTCCATAAACAAATCTATACCATTGCTGAAAACAACAAATGGACATTTCCTTTGACCCCAGCTCTGTGGAACAATGTACATTGTTAAACTGGATTCAGTAATAGTATTGCTGTCATGAAGGCCATGTGTTATGTGTGACCTCCACAGGACACAGCAGCCTTTACTCTTACCATCCAAAATTCTGGTTTAGGATGTTTTATTTCTCCTTCTAAATTATTTAGCGACTGGTCCAGAAGAACTGAGTGGTTCATTCAGGAAGCAATAATGATTTTTGAACAAAGATTATTCAACAGTACAGTTTCTTTCCATTAAATGTATAAATTTCTTCACAAATTAGATTTTGTTATATTTACTTTTTATATTTGTTTTATTTTTCCATAAGTCTTTACACCTACTCTCATACTTTCCTATTGTTCCTTTGCCTCTGCTTTGGCTTTTTTGGGGAAATCTATTTCGCTCTTTGCAGCTGAGTGATAAATAAACTATAGACAAGAAGGAAGTGTTTGAAATATTTATTGTCTTTGTTACAAGAAACACAGAACATTTACTATGGAGACTTGAACACTGTTTGTATGTGCTATGTAGGTAGTGTGTGTATAGCATTATAATATTAAATATATTGTAAAAGGAAGTAAAATGCTAAATTTTTCACCACAGTATCAATAATTGTCGTCTGTGTTGGCAGAGACTCGTAAGATCAGATAAGACGTTTTCCTTCCTGTCTATAAAAGTGTGGGACATATTTTATACCCTTCAGCATCCCATGACCCCTCTAATGCCTTATTATTGTCATTTTACTAACAGCATTATATCACTTCACTGCATATGATTTTATCAGCATTATTATGTAAGTCTTAAAATAGGCAACTATTCATTATGCATTGGGTTGTATAATGTTTCATCTTCCGCGTCTGATATTGATGTCTTTACAGATTTATCATTTTATTCTAGGAAAACACACACTGCCATCCTATCTATCTCTCTCACACACACAGGCGCACACACACACACACACACACACACACACACTAAACAGGAGACCAGCTGGGTTTGAATCATTCTGACATCTGCATACAGTGTACAGGGACTTGTGTTTCTATATCAGGAGAGGCTCAGCTGACCTAATACTAACTCATTCTCAAAGTGTATGCTTGCCCACACTGCACGTTTAATATATTTATTGTGCATTAATATGTCTTTACAGAATATAAGCAAGACATTTAGAAAGAAGACCCCCTGTTTAAATAACTGAAAAACCAGCAATGATGAAAATATATATTGAACCTACAATACGCATATGAAACTGTACAAAAACTTTATTTTTTCACCTGAAACCTGAAAACATGATTATCCTTATAGTTATACAAAGTAATAATAAGAAAAAAATTGAGCAAACCCATGTATATGCGCTGTACATGTTATATAAATATTTACAGTCATTCAACATGTATTGGCATCATCATGAGCAAGCTTTTTTAAACACTTCTCACCAGTTCCTCTACATTTTTGATAATCTGCAGTTTATATAAAAAAAGATGTGTCATGTGTGCGTTTCAAAGCTGTAGGAAAGACCAGTCATTGCAATCCTTCTCCTGGTCAGTTCATCCACAGAAACAGTAGAGCTGTAACAGTAATTTAGTCTAAAACTTTTTCTTTTAAACAGTTCAAAATAAAGATCTCAGTTGTGACTAAAAGCTTTTCACTTTCCTTTTTGAATTCACTGAAAATATATTTTCCTCTGAAACAATTAAAATGATCAGTAACATGGAATAATCAATACTACTTTCAATTTCTTTGACATTGTTGAAATTAATACTGTATTTACTTTCAACTCTTAGACTGTCGATTTCATTGTAAGTCTTTCATACTTGCTCATGGACTGATGTGTCATTGCAATTTGACAGTTCTATGTGATGTCTGCTTCATCACCCAACAGGTGAATATATGCAGCTAATCCTCATGTTTTTTTAACTAATCCCTCACTGTTCTGCTGTCCTCACCACCCTCCTTCTTTCATTCTCTTCCTCTTGCTCTCTGTGGTGTCTCCTGTTCCTGCTCTTCTTCATTTCCTGGATGTGTTTCCATTTCCCACCTCCTAAGCTCCGTCCTCGCGTCTTTAATGGCCTCTTCTCCAGCCACAGCGAGTCACAGTACTCCTCCAGAGAGCCAAAGGGAGAGCTCATCACTCTCAGGTAGTCTTTATATCTCTGACGAGACTCTGCACCATGTCGCAGATCTACAGCTGCATCTTCACCGAGCTTGGGTTTACCATCTAACTGGCCATGTGTCACAAGTTGTAGTGTAAGGCGGACGAGAGTGTGGCTGAAGTGTGTGTGCTCCTGAGCTGTGCAGATATATACACCAGCATCAGAGGCATGGAGGGAGCGAATCAGGAGACCTCGATTGGTGTGAACGACGCGATCATCCAGCCGGACCTGGACAAAACAGTAAACATTAAAAGAGCTTCATCGTGAAGAACAGCGTCATGTGGCTATAATTATCTGAGATTTGGTTTTAGACAATGCTACATAAAATTATGTAAATGTGAAAAATTATTTTCTTAAAATGCCAGTTGTAAATAAAGTTTTCCTAAAACCACATGTTGTGTGTCTCTTGCTCAATACCCCCCATTCTGTTTACACACATACATTTTCACGCATGACTTATATCTAAGTTGGGTTAAACATGGTAATGACCCCTGAAACAGGAAGCATATTGAATTGGGTGTGGTGAGTGTCACCCACAGCATGAGGGTCCAGAGGTTATGTGGTGTGGAGAGATACTTAGATCATGATGAGTGTGGGCAGTCAGCACAGGCAAAGAAAGGTGTTTGTCAAAGGTTTGTGTGTGTGTGTGTGTGTGTGTGTTTGAGGGTGCTTGCCTTACATTTTCTTTTGTGTTGCCTGCCTTTTGTCTGTGTCCATGGGAGGCAGGGGAGGGTTCATGCCCTCGCAGCCCTGCCCTAGTGACAGGCTCTGACTGTGTGTGTACATGTGTGTGAGCATGCATGTGTGG
>OMLM01004219.1:3280-24081 GCA_900302695.1 Helostoma temminkii | reverse complement strand
AATAATGTAACAAAGTATACATTTTTCAGAATCATTATTTTTAATTTTATATAATATGTCATATTGTGTGTGAAAATATGCTATTGTGCATTCAATATCTGTATGTGTATCAGTATGTACGCTTTGTTATATCATTATATACAGAATGTGTGAGTACTGTGTGATATTAATAGAGCATTTTAGATATTGCTTATTTTGTTATTATGTTATATTTGTCACTTTTATACACTGAAAATACAGTGCAGTGGAAAGGTATCTGCCCCCATTCAGATTTATTATTGTTTTGCGTATTTTTAACACTTAAATGATCATCAAACAAATTTTGATATTGCACAGATAACCCTACTAAATTTAAAATTCTGTTTTCAAATGATGATTTCATTTATTAAAGAAAAAAAAATGTCTTAACCTGCCTGGACCTATTGTCAAATCAAGAATGAACTGTGATTAATCACATTTTTGGAAAGCTGAGTTCATTTTCACTTGCCACACCCAGGTCTGATTACCCAGACCTGCTGAATCAAGAATTCACTTAAATAGAAGCTGTTTGACAAAGTAAAGCGTGCAAAAAGATTCTCTAAACCATACTATAATTGTCAGACACTAACATATTTGTGCAGGATTCTGCTCCCACTTCTACGGACAGGCTGGGTTTGTCTGCGAATGATGGTTTGCTGTGTCATATGTGCAAATGTTCTCTTCATGTCCCCACATAAGCTCCATGACTTCAAATATAGAGTGTTGTGTTGATATGTTGCTCCAAAAGGGATCAGACACTGAACTCTCCAGGTTTTACATTGGCAGAAAATGATCTTCGATACTTGTTACAAAGTAAAATAACATTTTATTACTCATAATATGACTGATGATGATGATGATGACGATGATGTCTACAGGCAGTAGATGTCTGTAAGATGTATGCCTATGGTACGTGTGCTGATGCTGTGAAGATTTCCTTGTTTGGAGCGTTTAATACACCTCTGTATACGTACAAAACACTTCCAGATTGTCACAGTTTCCAGCTTGTCTCCAGCTTTTATTTTGTCACATCCACATCCTGCCTGTCTCTGCTCTCACTCTGGCCTGCTTCACTCATCCCAGTTATATGAGCAGGTCTGCCACTCTCTGTTTTTCTCTGCCCTGATCACCTGTTTCATTAACCTGCCTTCTGCCTCCAACCTTCACTGAGCACTTGTTAACCTGTTTAAACTGAATCTGGCCTAAACTAAAAGTGCCAAAGGATAAAGGATATTCTGTGCGTTTTGGAGGACTACGTGCTCTGTTTATGGACCACGGGGGGGGACACCTATGAGGCTGCCATCTTGGAGAAACCTGCGATCTTGTGAACTGCCCAACATCACTTCATCTCTCTGGTCATTGGCTACTTCTAGTTCCTGCACACTGCACCAGTCCCAGGTTTTTGCTCTTATTCAACCAATGACTAAATCAGTATATTCTGCCAAACAGAGAAATTACCAACCTCAACTGATCTGTTTCCTAACCTCTCTCATAACCTGAGTGTGTTTGTCATCCTGTTCAGATCCTGGTTCCTGGTTCCTGTTACCACCAGCCTGATACTTTATTTACTTTATTTTACAGTCCAGAGTTGCCCGTCTGTCCTGAGTCCAAACCACTCTACCAATTGTCTAAAGTACCCTACACCTCTACCACCTTTCAGCTTTGCCTTGACCTGAATCTGAACCGGAACCTGAACTTGGATCCTGGATGTGAACCATACCTAGCCCTGTCAGCATTGTAAGTCTGCCTGACCTATATGACTTTGACTCTGCCTTGCTTAAACCCGATTCTACCTGACCGGACCTGATCATTTTAATTCTGGAACCTGACCCTGATTAACCCTGTTCTCAGTGTGTGTGTGTGTGTGTGTGTCTCGGTGCATCTCGGTGGTCGATGGATCACGATCACATGGACTGTAACCGGTGCAGTAATCCTGATGGCATGATATTCCAGTGATGACAGACTGATCGGTGCTGTGGGTGAAGTGATGTAGTTCTACAGCCTATATACATACACACCATGTATTTGTAATTGTTGTATTTTATAACAAGTCAAGCTAAGAGAATATTGTTGGATATTAGCAATAAAAAACTACAATACTGCAATAAAAACTGCAATAAAAAATGTATTAAATTGAATAGTACTGATGCTAAACTCCTATTCAAATGAATCTGACTCCCACAGGAAGCCCAGACACAAAATTATAATATAATGTGTTGCTGTTTATGACAATATTTCCCTTGTAATTGTAATGTAAAGCAGTATTTCTAGACTGCGATGACCCTTTTACTCATGTAAAAGATTCCAGTACAGCAGAACTCAGGTTCTGGTTCTCTTCTTGAATCTCCACATGAGTAGAAACTTTATTTATGAGGCACTTGTGCAATTAATCTGGAGCAGACTTCTTGTAATCAGCGGCATCAAGTTTAATGGTTCTTAAAATACTTCATCTTTAATTCAGTCGGGCTGAAACACATAGAAATCACATTCATTGTGGAGTAGTGTTTATTTAAGTAAATTAAAATTAAATTCTCTGGTTGATATTCTTTCTTCTCACTTGGCAAAACAAAACATGAGTCTAATTCTGAGTCGGTCACACTAAACTACCTAAAGTTACTAGAGAATTAATATGATTATTAACAAAGATGTACAATGTTGTACTGGCACCTGATGTCTCCTGGGGTCTGCTGTGCAGGTTGTCCGGTTTGCACACAGTAATGGAGTACTATCGGCTTTCTCGAGTAAATATTTGTCATGTCATGTTTCCATAAATTAGAGAGGAATAGAGAAACTAATCAGGTTAAGGGATTAGAGAAACCTAATTGGTGAGATCAGGGCAGAAAAACCTAATTTTAAATCTCATTTAAAATCACCTAAAGACCAACTATAACTGAAACCAACACAAAGTGTCCTCTACATGTGTAGTGAGTCACTTTTCACTGAGCAGTGTGGTCTGTCTGCATGTCTCTGTCTTTGCAGTCAGTTCCCCCTAAAATCAGACTATTCTTGTTGCAGCATGTATACGCACATTTCCAGTTACTTATCTCCATGTAAACCTGTTCCCTGATTAGCCGTAAATTCTGCTTTCCCTAAGTAATCTAAGTAATCAGTCTTAACTGTATGTAAAAGCACTGATTGAAATCAATTAGAGGAAGCCTCTGACTCGGACATTCTCCCACAGTGAACTACATGTCTGACAGCACAAAGCCGCACGGTGTCTGGACCTGATTCTCTCAACATTGTTCAGACTTAAGCCAAGCGAGTCTCAACACCTCCTGTTTGCAATTCCAGACATAATTAGTCATGTGCCTCGAGTCCCTCCAACAAGGACTTGTTGCAGTTTTACTTGAGTACTGAGTTTATGCTATATGTAGTTACCACCTCTGATAACTACATGTACAAAGAGGTGGTAAGTAACTAAGTATGTTTATTCAGGTACTGTACTTAAGTCCAATTTTAAGGTATATCTACTTTACTGGAGTATTTCTATTTCATGTTAGTTTTACTCCACTACAAATCAGAGGAATATTTCACTTTTGCTCAACTACATTTATTTGAAAAGCATTAGTTACTAGTTACGTTGTGCAGGTTTACATTTTTATAAAGAAACTTTTTAAAGTAGTGACATAGAGTTCACAGCAGAGCTGTCGATTGCACTAGACTGTACGATGGTCGTAATGTTATGTCTGAACGGTCTAGAGAGAAAAGTTTTTTTAGGCAAATACTAGTACTTCTACTTGAGCGTTGAGGTTATGTACTTTACATATTTAAATGTGACCTTTGTGTGCTCTTAACTCTTTTAGTTCCTGCTACAATATTTTATCTGTATATTAAATTTTTTCTTTTGCATCCATTTTATGTTATATATTGTTTTGTGTTTTACAGACGACTTCACATTAGTGATTGTTGTTTTTATTAGTGCACTTAACTAAATGCAGATGAGCTGTGCATGTGAGTGTTTGTACATTCACAAGTACACACGCTCCTCTATCGACGCTAAAAGCCTCCCAGTAGAAGTGTAAAGGAGAATGTTGATGTTACCTGCGACAGCCAGAGCAGATAAGAGACAGGAGAAACAAGAAGAGGGTGGGGGTGGACTGGCTAAATAACGGGACAAGAGGAAAGAAAGGAGTGAAGATGAGCGGGGGGAGGGAGCTTGTACCCCCGGGGGGCAATTTGCTCTTGAGCTTCAGTCCATCAATCACCCATTCATTCACTAACAGGATCATCTGCCCGCCTCTCACACTTTGAGTGTGTTATAAGAAAAACACTGTGTAATTAAATTAACGTCAACACTGTAGCGTAAAGCTTGAAAATTGGATTAACACTTGGGAGAACAGTGTTTCCTAGAATTTGTTTGTGTAGCTCATTCAGGTGCAATCTGTTATTTGTGTTGTTTAATATTGTGGGTTGTCAAACTTCTACTTGGAAACGCGTTAAAAACATTATCTGAAAAAGCAAATAAAGTCAGCTGCTGAGTGTCAGAATGAAAAGAAATTCAATAATGGCCTTAACTCAGTCTGTACTGAGTACTGAAAGTAAGTCATGTTTAAATATCCAGAGACTAATGTGCTGCATTTTCGAGTTTTTTTCTGTGGAAATTAATATGATTTGAAAGTGTGATACTTAAATCAAAGGTACAGTATGTCCACACCACTGTGGATAAAAACTACCAGAGCAGATCCTCTCAGCATTTTGGAGACCAAGCAGAAAAATGGCAGCAGTGGAGCATTTCGGTCTCAAGCTGTGCTCCTTTTCTTTTCCATGTTAGAATTTAAAGCTATGAGTGTCGCCACACCAAAGTTTACCAGTCAGGTTACTGTAAAAATACCACATTTTGGCAGGTTAGCAATTGTTAGCAATACCAGTTACTCTGTAATGTGCATCATAGATATATGTTAGGTCCGGAAGTATCTGAGCAATGACAGCGTTTTTATGATTTTGTATCACCACCACTATGGATTTGAAATAAAACAACAAGATGTGATCAGTAAACAACACAAAAATATCAGAGGGGGGTCAATAGTATTTGGGAAAAGTGACATAATTGTAAACATAACCATATATATATATATATAATTTGCAGTACCAAATTCTGAATCTGGTCTTCCAGCTCTTTTGATGCTGTTGAGCTCACCAGTGCTTCCCTTCTTTTTAAGAAGGTACCACACAGTTGATGCTGCTGTCTTTGTGATAGATTTCTGTCCGGCCTCCTTCACTTGCACTGAACACATATTGGTAGCTCCAGTCAAAAAGCTGCCAGATGACAATTTAATACCTGATATCAACTCCAGAAGTAATGAGGGAATTGACCACACCTGGTCAGTTAACTTCTTGTCGACTGCCCAGATACTATTGAGCTCCTGAAAATGGAGATACTCTATTTAAAATGGCTGTAATTCCTAAATGGTAAAGGCCATATTTTTGTGAAAACTCCTAAAATAAAGCTGAATTCATTTCATTTTATGTATATAGAGCCACAAAAGTCATTTCAAGGCACTTTAGAACAGAACAGAGTATAACAATACAGCTATATAGAATTACATGGAAAACCCAACAAAAACCCCTTGACGAGTGACAGTAGAGTCAAAAAAATCCCAGAACCAGGCTCAGGGTGGGCGGCCATCTGCCTCTACAAGTTGGGGTGGAAAGGGAGAGAGAAAAGAACAGGTAACAAAACAACAAGATCAACAAGCAGCAAACAAAACAATAGGTTGGGCTAGCAACTGCACACTGGAGACATACAACTCCAAGTGTGAGAATACCTACACAACAGTACACAGCAAAAATCAAAGTTGATTTCAACTCTCAAAAGTAATTTAAACACTTTCAGAGTAAAGTTTTGTTCAGAGTTGACAGAGTTGATCACACCAGTGAAAGTAACAGATGTAATTAGACTCCAGCCAGTCATTTCAGATCCTTAATCAGACTTTGTCAGCACCAGAATCCGAGTGTCATGTAGTGGAAGTAGTAAAGTGTGCAACTGAACTTGGTGAATATTCTTTATAAAGCCTTGATGAGTGACAGTTTGATAAGGCACAAATGTCAACGTCTGACTTTTCTCAGTAAAATGTTTTGCAAAATGTTATTGTTAAAAAGCGTATTAAACCTTTTACCTCTTAATCCAGTGTAACCAGTAAACATTTAGTGTATTTTTCACCTGTTACAAACCTACACAGTAAGAGTTAAAAGCAACCCTGAAATAACTCTTTCAAAAGCATTAATTTAACACTTTTCAAGTGGTTTCCATGTAAACACTGGCTGAACGTTAGTTTTAACTCTGAGAGTGTTAAATTTGCAATGTCACATTTGCAGTGTACTTAAGAAAACCAAACCACCAACTCACCACAAAGGAGAAGTTCAGAGGAGCACAACATGAAAAAAAAGGTCTTTAAGGGGAAAACGTTTTCCAACAGCAGAGACATCTGAGAGCTGAAAGGCAACACAGAACATTATAATCTTCATGTACAGAAGGATACAACAGGACTTATGTATTATAGTGCAGTTGTTTTGTCTGGGTTGCCTCATTCTGTGTTGGTAGACACGTAATAGCTGAAACAGGAGTTGTCACCGAGACACGTGGAAGGAGAAAATGAGCAACGCTGGAGCTTCTGTGGAACAAAGTGTAAGTCTGCAAACACAGAATGAAGCAGAAACACGTCAAGACAAAATGAAAAGTAACACGAGGTTGAAACCATAACAGTAACTTTGAGTGCTTTCACACTTACAGGCTCTGGTTTGTTTGAATCGAACTCTAGTTCGTTTTTTTTACTTTTTTTTGGTTCCCGCGGCAGACACATCTGACCAATAAGAGAGCGTTCGTGTGTCGGTACGCTTAGATTAGAAAAGGAACAGAACCAGGGAGAAACTGCTACAAGTTTACAAACTCATCAACTGATTTGGATCAAAGCAAACGGACTAAGGTGTGAAAACACCCTTTGTCTCAGAGGCCTGTGACGTGAGCGTAGCCTCAGGCAGACACATGCAAACCTTCACACAGACACGTGGTGCTGTCACTATCAGCTCCAGGCTGATTCTCCACTGACCTTTAGGAAAGACAGTGATCCCTGATCTTGCTGTTGTGTCAGTGATCGGCTGCTCCTGTTTCCCCCTGAAAGTCACATAAAGAACAGACAGAAACAGACTGAGCCATAACACGCAGACTTATTTTACATTTCAGCAGGTTATCTAGTCTAGTTTAGTGCAAAACATCATCAAAACAAAGGCTAATTCAGCTTGTTGCATGGTAGCAACCAGCGACACCTGGTGATGAGAAACAGTAAAAACATAATATGTGGTGTGATAATAAAACTGAGTAATGAGAAAGTTTAGTCTTTAAGAAGGATGTGATGTGTGAGTGGGTCAATTCATCATCTGTGGAGCAAAGCAGAGGTCAAAGGGACATGTATACTTACCCTTGTTGCAGCTGACTTCCTTCAAGATGTTCATCATGCAGGTTTGTCAGGCAGCCTGAGGGAGCGTCATCAGCAGTGCAGCTGATGAGGAAATACGCCTCCATCCAGCACCTCATGACCCCGCAGAACCCCACAGGCTGCAGAGCCGTTCCTGAAGGTGCTCTGCTGGAGCAGGCTGCACATGAAACTCACATGACATTGTGTTACTTCATAAGCGTCACGTCAGCACGTTCAAATCACTAGAGACCAAATCCGCCACAGAAAATAGTCCCCAACAAATGTGATCCCGTACGTTTGCTAAAAACTACACTGAGCATATTTTTAAATATAAGAAACTACATATGTCTGAGGTGATTTCAAACTTTTCCTTCTTCAGCCGTGGATGTATCACTGAATGGATCTATTGGGAAGTGACCCGGGGGACTGAAGAGGTCAAGGGCCCTCTGGCAACATTAAACGACCACAAACACACACAAAACAACTGCGGAGAACACGACAACTAGAGTTGCAGAGAAACACAAAAAGACACAAAATGACCACGATGAGATGAAGAATAACTACAAAGAAGCTTCAAACTGAAGTAAAACTACCACAAAAAGATGCAAAATTGCTGGCAAGAGATGCAAAGCAACCGCAAACCCTCACAAAAGAGCTGTTTTCTCAGTCTGGCCGTGTGACTTCATGTAGTTTAACTTTAAAGTTAAACTACATCAAGTCAGACTAGTCTTCACAGACAGTCCAAGTCATAAATGGTATATTCCCCTGTGAAACCAAATATGGATTAATCCGCTGCTGAAAATAGTCCCCAACAATTATTTCTCACATCTTGAAGTGTTTGGAGATCTGTTTTTTTTTAGCAGTTTTATCCTGAGATTAAAGTCACTAAAGTAATTAAAGTCACCCTCCACTCAAAAGTTTCCCCGAGCTCAGCTTGAAACCTGAAGACGTGCATGTGCGAGCAGGATTTGTAAAAGCTGATTCCAGTCCAATAAGGAGTTTAAAGATCTGCAGGGTTATGACTTCCAGGTCACATCTGGTTTTTAGGTGGTAAAACTCACAAACAAAGAATGAAAAGTGAAAACGTGAATTGATTTTATAGCGTTTCTGTCACAAATGAATTTTTTATGCATCAATAAATGTTTCTTCAATGTTTCCAATTCTGTCTCTGTCTGCTTAAACTATTCCACATGTTCAAACTCCCTCTAGTGGCAAAATACAACTGCTGGCTTCACCTGCTGTCTAAGGTTACGCTCAAAATGCCACCATGTGTCAAACCTCCTTTACTTGTGCTGTAACAATGGTGCTGATGTCTGAATCACTTCGACGCTGCGTTTGTGCTTTTCCATGCATCGGTTTCTATGTTTGATTCGCACATGAAGAACTGACCTCAAATGCTGGTAATTAAAAACAATGCATCCAATTTTCAAGTGTTTTCCTGTTGTGTGAAGTGAAGATGCTGAAGTGTGAATACAAACTAAAAGTGAAACACTTTCAAAAGAAGAATATAACACCTGCATCTAAGTGTCACATTCACACACGAAACAAACAAAATTGTCTCATTTCACCACTTGAGCTTTCGCAGCAGCTCTTTTAAAGGCCTCGTTAGAAAATCACTTGTCAACATCTGGAAGAAAACATGACGCTTGTTGCTTGATAAATTAAAACACAAAACACTTTGTCTGCCTGATGCTGACAATCGTATCTGTATGTCCATCGGTGTGAACTGATGTCAGCGCGAGCATCTGGACGACCAAACATCACAGATGACCACTTGTAGAAGAAGTACTGAGATCTCACAACCACATTGTTAAAATACTCCACATGAGAAACTTGCTAAAAGTAAAAGTACAAGGGTATTGGTGTTAAAATAAAGTGGCAAGGGTGTGCAGAGGCACGCTAAAGAAGGCGAGTGCGCTTCTAGAAATAGATTTTTAATGCAACAACTTAACCACAGACAAAGTTATTGTTGTCCTGAAATGTCTTTCCCCTGCAAGAGCAGCTGCAGATGTAGAGGATGAAAACATCATCAGTACCTTTACATGTGATCTATCTAAGGTACGTTAAAGGTATACTTCAAGTATACTTGCTCATTTCTAGTTTAAAAGAAGTATACTAATAGTATACTTGAATGTGCTTCTTTTTCGTAAGGGAAGACATCGCAAGTGATGTCGGAAATCTTTTCTGTTTTGTGTTTGTTTCTTTGTTTCTTTTTTTATGGTCACAACACATTTGTTGCTTTTGCTTTTTTTTTTGTTGTTTTTCTTTTTGCATAATTCAGATGTTTTATGTTGTGGTTTGGTGCTATATAAATAAACTTGAATTGAAATGAGTAGGCAGACATCAGGACAAACCAGCCACAAATCAGTTTGGAATGGGAACTTGCCTTAGTTCTCTGTTATCCATTGTATTGTACGTCTTTCTTCTGACATGTGTTTCCTTTACAAGAGGCATAACAAAAGAAAACATCTCCATCATCAATAAGGTTTAAAATAAGTCGTCTCATTTCATAGGGAAATATTTCTACCAACACTTAACTTAATGTTGTGTGTTGGAACTGTTCCATCTAACCCAACCTGCCTGTCTTAGGACTGTGGGAGGAAAACCAGCAGGAAACTCACATTAACACCCTTAGTTACATGACAAGTCCTGTCTTGTCTTGGACTGTGCCTTCGCCTTTTGGCAGAGAACAAGTGCAAGTCACACCCCCCTTATAAAAAAAAAAAGTATATCCAAGTATACTATTACTATACTTCTTATAAACTAAAAATGAGCAAGTGTACTTAAACTATACTTTTTATGTACTTTATCAGATGTAAACTAAAAAGTGGCCAAATTTAGAAGTATTAAAATAGTATATTAACAATACACTTGCTATACTTAGTATACTTACTATACTTGACGTATACTTAAGTATACTTTAAAAAATAAACTTTTTGTAAGGGTTAGTTTCCCTCAGAGAACTTTTAGAGACACCAGCTATACATTTGGTCATGTTTGCAGTTTAGTTTAGTTTGTGCCTATATGTTGTCATTTGGTGTCATACTGTGTTTTCTTTCATGCTTTTATTTTAGGTTCTGCATTTTCTCTAATCCAGCTGGCTTCTGTTTTCTCCCTGATGTTGTGCCCTTTCCCCTCCTGCATGTATTGTCTGCTTCAGTGCCGCCTACAGTGAGTCCTGAACACACCCATCACCTGCTGCATCCTACCTGTTCTGACTCTGATTTAAACCATCTCTTCATTCATGTCTATTGCCAGATTGTCTCCATTCATGTTGGGATTAGGAGCTCCCTGCCCTGGCCCTGTTCTGGCCCTGTTCTGGCCCTGGTCTGTCCCTAATCCGGTCCTGCTCCGGTCCTGCTCTGACCCTGGTCTGTCCCTAATCCGGTCCTGTTCTGGCCCTGGTCTGTCCCTAATCCGGTCCTGCTCTGGCCCTGCGCTTCCTCTGCTCTTGCCCGGCTCCTTGTGTTAATTATGTCCTGCATGTCCTGCCTGTTGTTTTGCACTTGGGTCCTGATTCTGATTGTGCTGATTCTGAGTTGATTAGCTTAGCCTAGCCTAGCTTAGCATAAATATGCTACATACTGTATGAAGATGCAGACAAATTTTATAGAGCAGTAGGTTCTCCATTTCCCGTCTTACTGTCTTTGTGCTCGCTCACAAAGATTCACACCCTGTTTGCTGTCATCCAGGTTACAAATATACACACAAACCTTCACACACACACACACACACACACTGTGTTTTGACATACATATTGTCTTTGCTTTCCTCGACTCTCAGTGAGGGCTTCAAGGAGAAGAAAACACAAAGAATAAATAAGAATAGTTGTATATTTTCTCATTTAGATTTGTTTTTCTCCTATTAATAAATGAATGATCATAGCTCAGTGGTGAGTAACATGTAAGAATGTGGTTGGTCAGGTTTGGATCTTCTTCCCTGACTGGTTTGACAGATCAGAGCAAAGGTAAATCACAATAAATCACAGTCGCTCCCTCTCTTTCTGCTCTCATTCTGGAAAGTTTCCCCCAACAAGATCGTTTCTTTTATCCATCTGGATTTTCTTTTCTCTTTCTCCGAACTTTTGCCACACTTCCATAGGTTGTTGGATCTCAGAGTGAGCTTGTGTTGGATTATTAGCAGCAGCCTGTTTGGACTGTGAATGAGGAAACCTGGATTAAAATGGCAGTAAACCTGAGTAAGAATGGTGCTGCACTCACAGCCGCTTATAAAGAAGTGGTGGACACCAAGTCAGATACAAACTGGTGAGTTATCTAATGTTTAATCTTTGAGAAAGAACAAATAACACTAATAGCCACTTGTAGATTTCACTTCCTTGTTGATTTAGCTCAGGATTTACCTATTAGCGCACACCCTTGCATCACTGAACTCAAATTATGTTTTCGTGGTTTTTATGTTTTTATGTTTCCAGGGCACTGTTTACTTATGAAGGGAACAGTAATGATATACGTCTGGCAGGTAAAGGAGGTAAGATCAGGTGGATGTGGCCAAACATCAGAATCACCTCTTCATATAACCCTCTCCACCACCCACTATGACCTCAACAATAAACATATAGTAAAATCATCACCTTTATGAATCTTGTAAAAGTAGAATTCATGACAAAGCTGCTGTGTTGGATTGTGAGTGTACAACTTTGTTTTGGGATAATTTGAGTCCAGGATTGTTGGGATTTAATATAAGAAATGATCCCAGTGTTAATATTAAGAGTGTGTGTAGATGGTGGACTGGAGGAAGCGGTGGAGGAACTGAACAGCGGGAAGGTGATGTATGCTTTCTGTCGTGTCCAGGACCCCAACTCTGGTCTGCCTAAATATGTTCTGATAAACTGGGTGAGAAGCTCACACACACAAGCGCACTTAACCCTAAACCTGACTCTAGCTTGAACCTTCAAACTGCTCTCTGAAGGTAAATATAAAAGTGTATATGTCCTTTGTGTGTGATGTGTCACAACAGACAGGCGAAGGTGTGAAGGACTCTAGAAAAGGAATATGTGCCAACCATGTGAGCGCGATGGCCAATTTTCTAAAGGTGAGTCGCACATTGTTACATCATTCTACTGATAATCAAAAAAATCAGCATCAATAAATCTGAAGATTTACTTTAAAGACTTTTAAAGACTCTGACCTTGTTCATCACAAGCTCAGCTCAGCTCAGCTCTGTTCTAGTGTTTATATGTTATATATGATAAACCTCGAATCCACCACCCACAATGACTTTAATAATGCACATGTAGTAGAATTGTTTTATTTATTTATGACAGTTTCAACTTAGCTGTTGTATTGGATGACATAAAAGATGTCGACAGTTAAACAACTTTTAAGTTGAACAGTTCTTTAAAAAGGTAAAATGCTTAAAAACTTCATCACAGTTTTGCACAAATGATCAAAACAATAATTAATTCAGTCATTAAATAATTTTCATGCATGAAAAGATTATGTTCTGAAATATACAAACTTCTGTTGACTTTCTAAGATGAACTGACTTTAAAAGAATATTTTCGTTTACTTGGTTCAAATATTTCCAAATGTTTAATAAGGAGAGTGTGCAGAGAGGACGGAAGGAGCTGATGAATGAGGAAACTTTGAGGGAAAGAAAAGATTAGAAAGGATGAGGTAAGGAAGGCTCTGAGGAGGATGAAGAGTGGAAGGCTGTTTGTCCTGATGACAAACCTGTGGGGGTGTGGAAGTGTCTAGACGAGACAGCAGTGGAGCTTCTAACCAGTTTGTTCAACAGGATTTTAGAGAAGATGCCTCAGGAATGGAGGAGAAGCGTGCAGAGAGAAGAGCTGTGGTACTGGATGTCAGGAGTGGCAGAGAAGTCAGAGTAGTGCAGGACATGTATGAGAGGAGTATGGCAGTAGTGCGATGTGCTGTAGGTCAGACAGAGGAGTTCAAGGTGGAGGTGGGGCTACACCAGGGATCTGCTTTGGGTCCCCTCTTGTTTGCTATGCTGATGGACAGGTTGACAGATGAGGTCAGGCAGGACAATGATGTTTGCAGATGACATTGTGATCTGTAGTGAGAGCAGAGAGCAGGTGGAGGAACATCTGGGGAGGTGGAGGTCAGCTCTGGAAAGAAGAGGAATGAAAGTCAGTTGTGGTGAGACAGAATACATGTGTATGAACGAGAGGGGGGAGTAGAACAGGTGAGGCTACAGGGGCCTGAGGTCAAGAAGGTGCAGGAGTTTAAGTACTTAGGGTCAACAGTCCAGTGTGACGGGGAGTGTGGAAAAGAGGTGAAGAGGCGAGTGCAGGCAGGTTGGAGTGGGTGGAGAGAAGTGTCAGGAGTGTAGTGTGACAGATTAGAGACTGTAGCAGTGAGGAGAAGACAAGAGGCAGAGATGGAGATGTTGAGGTTCTCTTCAGGACATGAAGTTAGTTAGTGTGAGTGAGAGGATGCTCGGAGTAGAGTTAGGTGGAAACAGATTATTTGCTGTGGCGACCCCTGATGAGAACAGCCATCAACTAATTGAACAACTGAATATGTTTGGCCCCAATTTTAAAATCTATTCTCTGCTTCACATTTAATTCGATTTTTTTCTGCGGCACTTCACAGTCACCTAGGTCATGTTTATCCCAATAATTAAGAATTGCTTAAGTTAGACATATTAGGTCTTAAATTTAAAATCTTGTTTTCTCTTTATTATGATTAGTTCCTCTTTAGAATTTAAATTACATTCAATAAATTGCCCACAGGGAGCCCATGTGACTGTAAACGCCAGGGCAGAGGAGGATGTGGAACCGGAGACCATCTTGGTGAAAGTGGCCAAAGCGTCTGGAGCCAACTATAATTTCCACAAACCGACAGCATACAGAGACGCTCCCAGAGGACCTGTGGTGAGGAAACACACAGTGCCACGTGCAGCTGAAATTTATAACCCAATTTATAATCCACAACTCATCTTCTAATGTCTTTTTTATCTCAGGGTTCTGTTTACCGAAAAGTCAACGCTGCAGAGGAAATTCAGCAAACCAACAAGGACGACTTCTGGGTCCAAGCTCAGGTTTCTCTTCTTTTCTTCTGCAACCTGAGTATTTAATAGTTTAATTTAGAATAACAGGAGTGTCTTCTTCAGAGAGATGAAGAGCGACGTCAACAAGAGGAGAAAAAACAAGCTGAGCTGGAGAAACAGAAGGTGGAGAAGCAGAGGATGGAGATGGAGGAGAAGCAGGCGAAGGAGAGAGAGAGGAAAGCAAAGGAGAGAGCTCAGCAGATCGAACAAGAACAGTGAGTACCAAAACTTCCAGAGCCTCAAAGTCCAGTCATTACTACAGATCATCTAGGTCTACACAATTTGAATTTATTTTTTATGAAACTCATGTTTGAAGTTGAATTAAGAAATGTATTCCATAAAAAATGTACTTTAAGGCTGCAGCTAGTGGGTATATAGGTATGTACATTTACACAGCTACTGTAGTACATTGTTGAGATACTTAAGCTTTACTTTTGTGCAACTTTATGCTTTTACTTAACTGCATTTCAGAGGAAAATATTGTACTTTTTACTGAATGTATTTCACACTTTAACACAAATTAAAGGCGCTACCAACCAATTCAGTTTATTCATATAAACAACAAGTCATCTTGAGCCACTATGTAGAATAAGATTTAAGATCTTACAGAGTATAACAATACATCTGTATAGAGCGAACACAGAGGCTCATGTATCCCTAAATATTCTGTGGACTGATGAGACAAAAGTTTAACATTTTGGAAGGTGTGTGTTCTGTTACATCTGGAATAAAACTAAATGACATAATAAAAATAAAAACATTTTTCACATAGGCCCAGGCAGGCTTGGACAGATCTTCTCCCTTAAAAAAGTTTTACTCTGTTTATATTTGTGTAAAATAAAAATTGTTTGATGAATCTGAATCATTTAAGTGTGAAAAATATTAAACAACAAAAAAGGAAATCAGAAAGGTGTCAAATAGTTTTTCACAGCACAGTACACACACTATATAACAAGGGTCACTAGGGGCCACTTTGGGCCCATGAGTTGATCTGGCAGTGGAAACACACCCAAAGAATCAAAGCCTCTGATCTCTGAGTTTGTTTGTTTGTTTGTTTGTTTTCATGGCAGGATTTATCAAAAACAGAGAGAAGATGAAGATGAAGATAGAGTGAGGAAGCAACAGCGACTGGTGAGCTGAACAGAAAATGAAACACTTTTGTTGGACTATAAGTCTGATGTTTAATCTTTTCTTGCAGACTCAAATGAACCTGCACCAAGAACTGTGTGTATCCAGAGGAAATCATTTCTTATCCTCTGTTGTTATTGTTGTTTTCCCCTCAGGGTTCTGTTTATCGAAAAGTCAACGCTGCGGAGGAAATTCAGCAAACCAACAAGGACGACTTCTGGGTCCAAACTCAGGTTTCTCTTGTTGTTGCTCTGCAACCTAAGTATCAGATATTTTGAATTAAAATAACACAAGTGTCTTGTTCAGAGGGATGAAGAGCAACGTCGACGGGAGGAGAAAAAACAAGCTGAGCTGGAGAGACAGAAGCTGGAGAAAGAGAGGATGGAGATGGAGGAGAAACAGGCAAAGGAGAGAGAGAGGAAAGCAAAAGAGAGAGCTCAGCAGATTGATAAGTGAGTACCAAAGCTGCTGGGCCCTCAGACTTCCAGAGCCTCAAAGCCCAGTCTTTAGTGTGTTTAAACCCAGGTTCAGTTTCCCTCTTGCTGAGGTTCATTTATTCTGGTGCGAACACGGTAACGGACACTAAAATAAATGCACCAAGAAATGAACCGAATAATTTGGCAAACGCTGGTGAAGTCCTCCTGGTGAACAAGCGCACCGAACCAAAAGTTATAAACCCCATGATTTGAAGACGACAGATTGTGTGTAGATTTCATTTTCTTTCGTTAGTTCACCTAAAACATTTGCATTTTGGTGTGTTTGGATTTTTTTTCTATGTGAAACGAAACAGAAACAAGTGAAAAATGCTACAGGTTTACAGATTTATTAAATGATTCAGACCAAAGCAAACGCACTAAGGTGTGAAAATGCCCTGAATTCACAGAAAGCATTTGGGAAATTATTACTCCTTCAGAGAGGTACTTTCAGACTGCAGTCAGTGGGACCAAGTAACTAGTTAGAGTTACTCAACTGTAGTGTAATGTTAAATCTTAATACTTAAGTGTTTCCATTATCAGCTATTATAATCTGCTCAAACTACTCTACATTTCAAAATAAAACGCTGCAGTAAATAGTTGTTGTCCTGGGCCTGTGAGAAGGTCGATCAAGCGCTGAAAACAGATAAAGGATAAAAGTCACTGACTTTTTAGTTTCTTGTTTTGGCAGGATTTATCAGAAGCAGAGAGAAGAGGAGGAAAGAGCGAGGGAGCAACAACATCTGGTGAGATTAACTGAAAGTTAAACCCTTTTCTTAAACTTAAAGTCTGATCAAATTTAGTATGTTTCCTACAGACTCTAACACTCAACACCTACAGCGAGACCTGTGTCAGTGTGTGTATCCAAAGCCTAATCTCTCCTCTCAAGACTTCTTGTTTTAAAATAAAACATATAGTGACCATGTTATACTTATTTTTTCATAGCGTTTCTATTTTATATTCTTGGGCTCCATTGATAAAAGACTATATGACTTTCAAGTTAAATAAGTGTTAATACGTGTTGTAAAGACAACTCCTCCAACCTTGAGACTAAAAAGGTTAATTTGAGCTCTTGTGTCTTTAAAGCACCACATTCCCCATCCCACTGTTGTGATTGGTCAGCTTGTTGAAGTCATCCTGTGGGCTGAAAACACAACCTGCTGCACACTGGAGCAGGTTGTGAAAACAGTCTCCCATAAAGTGCAATGAACAGATAAAATCATTCCCCAAAGTCTGTAACTGTATCCACTGTTGTTTTATCTTTGTTAAAAGTAAACAAAGTACATTTTTTTACACTTCTGAAAAAACACTGCATGAACACTCAAACTAGCGCCAGCGATGAGTGGAACGGTGGCACTGCGTCAGTGTTGGTGTTGTGCCAACCACACTAGAATAAACTTAGCCTGTACATGACCCACTAACTGCAACATAAAACTTATTTTTTTTCATAATATGTCACGTTTCAAAAATTTTTTTCTCTCCTTGCAAATACAAATGGGTTAAATTAGTTTTTTTTGGTGCATTCATCACACATGTACAGTGGCAAAGTGCAGGTTCCACCTCCCAGCTGTTTGATATAATCATATAATATGTCTGTTTTAGACTCAACAGGACAAAGTAAACATGAAGAAAAGCATAAACTCTGCTGCATCAGTGCAGAAAGCTCATGTGAGTATGAATGATGCACCAACCGTACATGTTAATGAAGGTGATTTAAATTTTTATGATTATAAATATCTCTCTCATTCACAGGAAGCTAAAGCTCTTATTTCTCAGAGATCATTTAATCCCAGAGACATTTTCAAACAGAGGGAGGAGAGCTTTGAGGACAACAAGACGCCCTCTCCTACTGCATCCAGACCAGGTAAACACCAAAAACCTGAATAAACACCCAGAGAAACATGAAGTGATTAATTCAAGTTGTCTGCTGTTTTCTCAGGGAAGCTGCAGAGTCCGTTTCTGTCTCAGAAATCTTTTGAGGGAGAGTCTCCAGTGCAGCCTCAGTCTCCGGCGACCTCATGGAAGTCCCACCTGTCTCCTGTGTCTCCTGTCTCACCTGTGCTGTCTTATTCACCGACAGAGACAACACGCTTGCCTGTCCAGCCTGCAGGTCAGACACACAACAGAAATGTGTTTTACACCACTGTCAAAGTTTCACTTTTAATCCAGAATTGTTGCAGTTTTATCCCGCTGGATACAAGGATTTATCTGGCCAAGGCTGTGTGGTCACTCTGTGTCTACGAAGCTACATAGCATGTGCAGAATGAGTCTCTGGGAAAACACTGATGTCCTGATGGCAGCATGTCTCTAAAATCCCAATGTACACCTTCATTTCAATGGTACCGATGGTACCTTCACACACACACAAGCCACTGATGAACCCCAATACTATTACAGATGTTCTAGTTCACCTTTGGTACAGAGAACCTTACATTTGTTTTCCACAAAAACAAACCGAAACGTGGACTTATTTGACCGTAGAACTCATTTCCACCATGCCGGCTGTGTTTCTGCACAGAATTTATGTTTGGTCCTGAGCCCATGTGGCCACATTCATCATGGTGGCATGACGTTTTTTCATGTAATGCCAACTGAGGACCTGGAGGTCACACACATTCAGTGGTTCCCATCTTTGGCCTTTATGCACTGAGATTTTCCTGAATCTTTTCACTCATGATTCCTGTAGATGGCGAAAAGCCTAAATTATTTCAATTCTTACTTTGAGAAATATAATACTTTTGCAGTAACTGACAATTTTCTCTGTAAATATCAAAGTCGATGCCAAATAACTGCTTCCAGACCTGGTAAACACCAAGGACAGCACCTGATGAAACACAAAGTGTTTATAATTATATTTGTGTTTCACTCTGTCTCTCAGATAAGACTCTGAATCCATTTCTATCTCAAGCACCCTTTGAGAGAGAGTCTCCACTTGAGCCTCAGTCTCCAGAAGCTGCGGCCCCGATCTCATGGAAGTCCCACCTGTCTTCCGTCTCACATGTGCTGCCTCAATCACCTGCTGCAACCGTCTCCCATACACCAGCAGTGACAACACACTCAGCTGTTCCACCTGCAGGTCAGACACTCAACAAACTGTCTCCTGTGTGAAATTAGTCGTGAGCTACCATTCAATTTGGAAGGTAGTTAGTGTAAAATATTCACATATTAACATCCAAATAGTACATTAAAGTTGGGGTGATAATCATTTTGAAAACATTATGATTCCAAGAACTGTTAATGATATATTATTAAGAAAACAGAAAAGGAAAAACTCAACATTGAAAGCATCTGAAATGTGTCTTTTTATTAATGAAGTTCACAAATTAAGATGTTTTCCAGTTCCACTGTGGTGGTACAATAATCCCCAGATTATTCATTTGCTACATTAATTAATTGCAACAGGTGGTTTCTTTTCACTTCAAGACATGCGAACAATTTCACAAACTACCATTTTCACTTTGTTGTAAAGTGAAGTTGCACTTTGCACGCAGGCCTGTCCAGACTCATAATCTAATCAGTTCATCTGTGGACCAAACTGGACACTTGTGTTGCCATTTTTTGAAAAAAAAAGTTTCCAACAGATCATGTTCATAACAATGGGACGGATAGACAGGATGTGTGGGAGGTCACAGCGACCTTGACGTCTAATCAGTTCATCTTTGAGTTCAGAAATTTGTTTCCGTTTTGAAGAAAGTCCCTACAACACTCAAAAAAAAAAAAAAACAAGTTTCACAAATAAAATATTTGCTTTTAAATGGTATAAATGAAAACTCATTTAATTTATTTTTAGGTTTCATTTTTAAGTGAATCACAAAGTAACTATGACAACATTTAGACAGAAAAACAAACACAACATAACAGCAATAAACACAGAAAGAAGCAGAACAACAACATTTACAAACAAGACAAGTGTGCAAAATCTAGACACAGTGAATAAAAAGAAACACATAATACCAAACAGAAGTTGCAAAACTACCACAAAAACTAAGATACAAAATAACAAAAATAGAATAACAAAATAAATAAAAATACTTTTTACCAGGGATCTGTTTTCTCATGATCCACCCGTGGTGATGAAAAATGGTGGTTTTAGTAAATAAACACACAACAGCAATGAAAATGGAGACTGTTATTTACCTACACAGATGCTGATCACACAGAAGATGATGAGTGGACAGATGAGTTTGAAGACGCAGGTATGAGTCACAGTCTGTATATGAAACCTCATCACTCAGTGACTGATCAGTTGATTTTCCAAACAAAAATGTCACATATACAATTAATCATGAACCAAATGATCGATTATTTGAAAATAACCAAAAGTAAAACTTAAAACAACCAACAGCTGCTGCTGCAGACAAAATATTTATAAAGAAATAAAAATAATCTGCCTCTAAAACGATGAAATAAGTTTGTTACTAACAGGAGATGGGTTGTATTTAAAGTACTTTTAGAACATTTTCCTTACATACTAATCCACATTTTAAATGTTTTAATATTCATTCATGCTTATTTGTAAGTACATTTCCATAAGTACTGCACCTGTGTACAAATTAGAGGATTTTTTACTTTTACTTTATTACAAATCGGTGGATTGTTGTAGTTTTTCCTCTGCTATATTTATCTGAGAGTTTGAATTGCTTTGTAAAATTTGATTGTCACATATAAATCATATGAAGAGAGACAGAAACGTGACAGTTTGTTGTAAATTAAACTGCCCAACAGTATGTAGAGC
>OMLM01004216.1:8463-27643 GCA_900302695.1 Helostoma temminkii | reverse complement strand
TGAGACCCTTTTGTGACTTAATATGATGTGTTGAAGCAGTTTTAAGAGAAAAAAGGGGGGGGAAAGCAGTTTTAAGAAAAGTCCTCAAAATGCATACTTTTTCCTCTAACTTTACATCCTTGTCTGAAAAAAGAAAAATGTGCATTTACCTTTGCAGTTCTTCTAAATATACATTTTAAAAACAGTAAACTGCAATATGCACTGTAGTTGGCTTCACTGAAAATTTGCAACACTCTTTTCCTGTTTTCTAACAGGTTGCATTCACAACAAAAATTTACCATCCAAATATCAACAGCAATGGAAGTATTTGTCTGGATATACTGAGATCACAGTGGTCACCTGCACTTACAGTATCAAAAGGTAAGATTTATAGTCACACATCTACTTTTTATAATTATTTATTAAAATAATTGTGAATGTTGACATATTAGATATTTAGCTGTGACAGAGTCAGTGCACAATACGTGACTCTATCACAGGTAGATGTAATGTAGCCATAACTAATGTTATTTCTGATACCTGGGTTTGATAAGTCAAAATGTCAACTGTGAGAACAGTTATATGGAAAAAGAAATGTGGTGATAGTTTAAAAAATGCTGTTCTTGTAACCACATGAAGAGATTTATTGAGACTATGGGAATCCTGATCCTGATTTTCACTTGAAGTTAATGCCTGGATTGTCTTTTGGATGTACTGGTGCAATGATTTAGAGCTTGCAGACAAATCCTTCTTTAAATTTGTACCAGACTGTTGGCCCTAGTATGATTTTATTGTGGGAATAATGTAATTGTTTAAGTTAGGATACTCAGTTCCTTGAACTGGAACATTTAAGTACATTATACAGATTGATTCTTATTTTTGTTATTGTTATTTTTCTGCTATTTTTAGTTCATTCTTTTATTGCTGCTCTTCCTGTTTATAGCAGGTTTGTGTCATGTGAAACTGTAACAATGATGCATTCTCTCAACTCAACCCGCACCAGTGTTATCTATTAGTCTCAGGTCATAGAGAGAGCCACTAGCCACTGTTCATGTAATCTTACACTTTCTGATTTATTTTCCACAGTATTATTGTCTATCTGCTCTCTTCTTTGTGATCCAAACCCGGATGACCCACTGGTTCCAGAGATCGCTCATACATACAAGGCTGACAGGGAAAAGTGAGTGTAAAAATGAATGTATTTATGATTTGATTTGTTTTTAGACAAAGTTCAACTTATACCTTTTTTTCCAAATTGACATGTTTTACAGATACAACAAATTAGCAAGAGAATGGACACAGAAGTATGCAATGTGAGAACTGTAAGGAGATGAAAATACAAATGCGAACAAGAGAAACGCGTTTAACTTAAGGCAAATGAAAAACAGAGGAAAAAAAACTAGACAACGGACAGAAGGAAGCGATACAATGAGGTACAGTGCCACCTGGCTTTCCATGTGCTGTGCTGCTACCATATACTGTCCCTCATGACTTGTATGGATCTGCTGTGCAGGACCTGATGGGCTCCTTAAAACACTCCCACATGGAATACCGGAAACTCTTCACACCGCCACACTCAGACTTTAAACTGTTACTCCTGCTATTGTCATTATCACTATCATTACCACTATTCATTTGCATCATTTTCACTGTGAGTGAGTCATATCGTTGTGCTCCTCAGAAGCAAAATGTTTGATTGGTTTAGGAGATTGGCTCTCCCTTTATTTCAGAGGTACTGTCAGTGTCCCACTGGATGTCTTGTTATAACTGTGTTTCCATGTATTTGGTGGCCTTTCTGTGTTATTATTATCAAACGGTTTATGTGCAATTGAGGCAGAATGTTTCCTGTTGAACATGAAATAGTGTTGTGCCATTACCAGCAGCTGACCTGTTGGCACATACTGTCTCTCCCCGAAACAATGTGAAAGATGTAACGAAGGATTGGTCTTTGTCAGCCACTACATTTGAAATTGCAACAGTATTAAGTGGTTTTGAAGACGCTGGAGAGCTGCTGTAAACATCTAGCTGGCCCTCGCCTTGCTATTGTTCATAGGCCAAATGTCAACTTCCATTTTTCTCACACATGCTGTCATTACTCCTGTATTCTGTATAAGTATGAAACAATGGCTGGTGTCCACAGTGCACAAAATCCTACTGTTGTATGACTTATCACTTTCGTAGCTATCAATGTAGCTACACTTTGGCATATGGCTAAGCTGTGTGCCACCTCCTCAGTACAGTTACTCAGGTATCCAGCAGATCATCATCAGCCTTTAGAACCAGTGACTCATGTTGAGAAAAATGACCAGGGCCCATATCTTCCGACTTCTGAAGATAGCATTGATCTGTGTTCATGGTTTGTTCACGTAACAAAAATAGCTTCTGCTTTGTCAAGAGGCAAAATAATCAAAGACAGATCAGCACTTTTTATGCATATGGGCCTGACGGTCTGCGTTGCATAGAAATGTGCTGTTTCGGAAGTGCTGTCATGTTGTCAGAGATGTTTTTTCCTTTATTGCTCTCCAGTTGTTTTTGTCACTACTTTCATTTATTTTTGAACAACATTTGAATACTAACAGCTTTTAAATTACGCTGTTAAACATGTACTTGCTGTTTTTCTAAAGTGAAATGAGCTTTGACTACAACTGGTTTCACTTTTGCTCAAAAGGGGAACTTGAACAGACTTGACACTTTGGAGAACCTAGTAAATTAAGTCATGTGCATCTGCTTACTTTAGGTGAACAAATACAATAGTTTGCCATGACAGAATTAATCTGCTAAAATATCAGGTGATATAAAGTTTTTCAGCATTTCTTCACGTTCATATTCACAATCAGGTTTTCAGAAGTTTTTTGTTTGGGGATTAAAAATCCACACACACAGTAAAACACGTTGTCTCAGTGATACATTTGTGACCTTTGTATTGTATCTAGGTTTAGTTCTAGACATCTTTTCATTAATATCATCTGAATTAAACATGATTGTGATGTGTCATAATGTAATATTAGTTTTAATAAAATTTATTGTGACTGTTGGATAAAGTAGTTAGGAAATGCTATGATTTAAAAAAAAAAATCATGGCTCATAATGTGCTGATGCTGCCAATACAAAGGGAATTATCTGATGTGATGATGGGGAAGGGATTTTGCTGTTGAGGCATTATTGAATGGATTCCTCCAGAAGTGTTCATATTAAAGCATGAAAATTGTAGAAGCTTTGATTGTAGAATTAACACCATGGTTTAGGCGTCAAATATAGATTTCTATCATTGCTGGCTGTTGTAGAGAGACTTGTCAAAACCAGTTGTCCTGAAATGCAGTACTGAAAGATTTTGAAAGGAAAAAAAAAAAACTCTTAATGCAGTGAAAGGATTTTTGCTGCCAGACCACAGTTAAAAATGTCTTGTGCGTAATAGTTCTAGTTCAGACTTGTGTGCATTGTATGTTCATCTGCCTATTTATTTATTTGAAAGCCGAGTATCTTCCAACTGTACAATTGAATGCAGCCTCAATTCATCATACCAGTAACGACACATAGACTTCCTTTGTCCAGCGTGCTCAGTAGACTTAATATAGGCAGCTTGGCATGCTTTGCACTCTGGAGAACCTTCTCACAGCCATTTGCCAGATATCAGGGATTTCGTTATAATTCATCTGCCTAACACCTCTGACTAAAATTTTAGCCTTAACCCTCATTTTGTATATAAAGAGAACGTATCATAAACTTTAAATTTGCTATCAGGGCTGTATCCCCGCCCTTATGGGTGATTGATTTCATCAGTAGACATAGAAACCTCCTTTAACACTACCATTTTCAGCCTGGCTTTCTTTGAATGCAGGACCAGCCTTCATGCATCTTAAAATTTGGAATGTGTGCTTGAACTGCCACCATGAACATCCATAAGTCCTCACATAGCCTACACAAGATAACTATGACCCTGTCATAACACACGAATAAAGCTCATGTTGGTTTATCGTTGTCTGCTGTCTGTTTTTGTCTTGTGCAGTAATAAATGTATGAAATTCCTTTAAATTAAAGGAAAGACTTTTCCCTTAATTTAAGAGAAAATAATTTTAATTAATGAACTGTTCTCTTAAAAGCAGCATACCTGTGAACGACGCACTCTGGGGTGCGTTTGATTTAGCAGTCACTTGTGAGGATTTTGCTGTGCGGATAGCACACGTAGCGATTTTTTCTTTTTCTGTTACCTTCCTAAAATAGCAATTTGGTGCCTTTCAAGAAACCACATTGTACGAGCTCATATTCCATTTTCTAATCATTTAACTACCAGCTAGCACCGCGCTTTCGTCTTATAACGCTACCATATGGAGGACGCCCTGGCTGAGACGTAGCCTGTAGCCATCCAAGGCTAAACTAGCTTCATGCTCAGCTGAAATTAAGCATCATCGCCACTCCTCCTAATAGGAAGGGCGCATCCCGGATAGCTAGCTGGCTAGCTGTATTCAGCGTAACGATGGCTGTTAACCTGAGCAAAAATGGCCCTGCATTAACAGCTGCATTTAAAGAGGTGGTAGATGAGAAATCCAACACCAACTGGTAAGGGAAGAGCTTTTATTAATTCTGTTTCAGGATGAATTATGTTAGCTACAGTGTTAGCTAGCAGCGACGCGTTGTCAAGTTAACCTACCGCTAGCCACTAACTAGACCTGACCTGTGACTCAACATAACAGTACTTTACTTATGACAGCACACCTTCTGCTTATTCAGTTTGTGACAACATTGGCTACGGTCAGCTTTGTTTACACTAAAGCTTAGCTTTGTCACATTTATCCCCAGTCGGGTGTAACTATACTACCTAAGCGAAGCGCTAGCGGTAACAGCTAAACAGCGTCAGGTTAACTATCAGGTTAACTGACCTACCAACAGACACACAGCACCTTTTCCCCTATAATTTGCATGCAAGTGATGTTTTGTATTTTTTGATAAGCTTGTCTGTCATGAAACCTAACGAACAAGTCGCTACACCTCTCTAACACACACTTCCTGGTTAGTTATCAAAAGGTAAATATGACTAATATGTGAAAGTCAAATCTAAGAACTTCCTCTTCGTGTTAGACCGCAGCCTATAGTTGTTCTCAAGTTCAAATTAAACCTGTTGATGGCGTCTGCAGTGTTTAATGTTGGCCTGAATTCATGTATCGCTATGAGCCAGTGAGTCCTGCTGGCTCCATGTTCACAGAATCTGTGTCATGAATGTTTGCCATCATTACTTCAATTCAGTTTTAGGAATTGGTCAGCAACCTACCAAATGAACAAATACTCTTACTGTAATTGATGTTCTCTGATTTATGCTGACAGGAAGAAGTAATGGTAAAAACAACTAAATACAGATGTGGTCTCATTGTGACTCATTTCAGGGTGAGGAACTTCCACTATATATCCCCTGTACTGATCAGAATCAAGCCATTTACAGATCTGCCAGACTTAAGGCAGTCAGCTTGTGCACCAGTATGTTTACTTTTGTAAATATCTATTTCTGTTTTTAACATTGAGTTCAGTAACCAAGAAGACATTTTATAAACGTTCAGTTCTCAGCTCCAACTAGCTACATGCTGAGGTGTCCTAGGTCAAGACACTGAAACCCTGTACTAGCACCTTCATTTAATGTCAGCTGTCAGCAGTTATCTAACAATTTCCCCAAGTGGATCAATAGTATTTGTCATTATTCTTATTTAAATATGTCAGTCAGCCATAGCTTGTGTAGCAAATAGATCTGTCAGAAGATCTCTGCCTCTTGTTGAGGCATTGATCAGACTTTTTCCAGCACATTCCTCTGATGGAGACCTGGAGAATTTAGAGGCCAAGGTAATCATTAACTTTTTGTGATGTTCTTCAAACCATTCCTCAGCAACTATTCTATTGTGGGAGGACATTATGCTGCAGAACTAGGCCACTGTCGTCAGGGAATACTGATGCTATGAAGGGATGTACTTCATCTGCAACAATATTTAGTTTTTCAAATTCCAACGTAACATCCACATCAGTGCCAAGACCCAAAGTTTCCCAGACAAACATCTCTAGAACATCACATATGATGTAAAAGAAAAATCCTTGGGGTGATATGAACCTGTTGGCTGTTCACTGGTTGTCCCTCCTTAGGCCACTTTTGGTAGACACTGACCACTTCATACCAGGAAAACCACACAAGACTTGTCATTTTGGAGATTCTCTGACCCAGTTGTAGTCAGATTCTTACTTCCAGCACAACAAATGTGTGTTCACTTACTGCCTAATACACCCCACTCCTTAAAAGCTGCTAATGTAACAAGATAAACAATATTATTCACTTCACCTTTAGGGTTTAATGTTGTGGCTGATTGGTGTATATGCTAGGTGTGTGTATGTATAAAGGTTAACTGTATGTCAATTTAAAGAGCACAGGAACAAAGAATTCTACAAATGCCTCCATGTTAATGAGAACAATGAAGAAAAGTACCTTTCCTGAAGTATTAACTAGGTATTTTAGTTTTTGTCGGCCTGCTCCCAGTCTTATTTAAATTTACACTGAAATCAGCACTGATGGAGTGGCACGCTCTGTAAAGGTGTAAAGGCTGCTGACATGGTTGAGACTACGTCTCTGTGTCTGGACAGAAAGGCAGAGGCACAAAAAAACATGGTGCTTTTCCGGATTTACCTGGCTTAATGCACATGCCTGATTTAAAATGGGATTAAAAGTGCAGTGACACTCCAGTATATTTACACTACCCTACTTCCCCTGGAAAATCTGTTCCTTAAGTAAATAGCTTAAAGGTGAGAGGTTCTTAAAATAGGTTTATAAAACATCTATTGCTTTGTTTAGTGTGAAATGATTCATATCAGTTGAAACAAACACTTCTCTCTGTATTGCTACTGCTAGTCTGTCTTATAATCTGTTGTGTCCTACAGGGCCTTGTTCACCTATGAGGGAAACAGTAACGATATCCGCCTGGCAGATAAAGGAGGTGAGTAACTTTTAGGATCTCAACATAATATTATCAAATGTGTGCAGGAATTTCACTGTCAGCAGCTGCAGTTGTGGAATAAGAGGACAAAAGAATTGCTTGCCTCTGCTGTCTCACCCCAACATTTGTAAGAGGAAAAAAATGTCCACAGTTACACAACAAACCACAGTAACCATTAGATTTTTCCACAATGTTTGTGTATCAGATGGGGGACTGGAGGAGCTGGTTGAGGAGCTCAATAGTGGAAAAGTGATGTACGCCTTCTGCCGGGTCCAGGATCCAAATTCTGGTCTCCCTAAATATGTCCTCATCAACTGGGTTAGTGCTGCATCTAGCTACTGTAAATCCGTATGTCCTCCTCTGTAGTGGCCGTCCTCGAATAATTCTTTGTGTTTCAGACTGGAGAAGGAGTGAACGATGCCAGGAAAGGAATATGTGCAAATCATGTCAGCTCCATGGCCAATTTTCTTAAGGTTTGTTTGCAGAGGAGGAAATTTGTGAGCCAAATTGGATGTTAATAATGACTTTGACTTTCACTTGAGGGGAAAATAATCAAGTAAAATAGTATACAGCATGCTGGCCGGTATTGTTAAAATAGTGTCACAGGTTTGTTGGATTGACTTATGTCATTGTTATGCTGTGCATGTGAACAAGTCACTGGGTGGTGCAAGCATGAACCAAGATAACGATAGCTGTTACCTTGTTTGCCTATGTATTGCAAGAAACAGTTATTTTGTGCTGTTTTAGGGGGCTCATGTTACAATAAATGCTAGAGCTGAGGAGGATGTGGAGCCTGAGGTGATTATGGAAAAGGTGGCCAAAGCCTCAGGAGCCAACTACAGCTTCCACAAAGAACGTTCCAGCCGCTTCCAGGACAGCGGTCCTCAGGGTCCTGTGGTATGCACCAATGTTTGCTTCCCTTTGACAATAGAAAGATAAGCAGTGGGCTAGATGTTATCTAAGCTGCTTAGATTTTTTTTCCTCTTTGTCATGACGTTTCATTCAGACTAATACTTATGTGCCACTTTACTTTTTATTGTGTAAAAGTGTTTTGTTATGTTTGCACAAGTATGTTTATTAGTCTTTTCCTCCCTTTAGGGCTCAGTTTACCAGAAGACAAATGCTATGTCTGAAATCAAAAAGACCAACAAAGACAACTTCTGGGCACAGGCAGAGGTAGGAGACAGTTTCTAAAGAATCACTCCCATAAAATGTATTTTTATGTAATGTTTTATAAATCAGGGACTTACTGAAGTTGAAAGAACACATTGAAATATTGCCAGCATTTGAAGGGTTTAAACATCTGTCACACAGTGCCATTTGTGTTTTACAGTAAAATAAACGAGTCAGTTATTTTTTTAATATGGTCAGCAAAGCGATAATATTCAATAAAACCGGTCATAAACTTTTGTGCAGTCAAGCTTTCTAATAACATATTGTCTTGTTGACCTCGCTGGTGTGATTTGATTTTAGAAAGAAGAGGAGAAACGTCGGCAGGAGGAGCGGCGCAAGGCAGATGAGGAGAGGCAGCAGCTGGAGAGAGAGAGGAAAGACAGAGAGGCCAAGGAGGCAGCACTGAGAGACAAAAGGGATAAGGAGAGGGCCTCTCAAATTGAGCAACAAAAGTAGGTAGCAGCACACTGGTTAATACTGGTTTGCAAAATTTGCAGCAGCACATGTCAAAAGGTTCGGATTACATTTCCTTTGTTTTCCAAATGACTTTTTTTTTTTTTTTTTTTCTCATTAGGAAGTACCAACAGCAACAGGAAGCTGCGAGTAGAGAGCAGGAGAAACATAGCAGGGTGAGTTTCTTGCTGTCCCATCATATGACAAGATCACATCGTAAAACTCACAGACGGGTACAGATGGTGAAATGAGACTGAATATCGATTGGTGTGAAGTTTACTTTCATATTGAGTGTTACCTACTTTTTTATGATAAGTTTCGGTAGCGCAAATATCTTGCAAACACTTCTAGTCAGCATGGCAGCCAAGTTCAGCAGTACCAACACTCATATCAACATTATCAGGAGGTTCAGGAGGAGGACCCAACAGTCCAGAGGAAAGCAGTGAGGAGAGGTGAATCTGTGGAGAAGGCCAATGTGAGTTCCCCTTTCTAAAAGCAATCTCACTTCTGGCCTAACTACTTTCTTTTTTCTTACCTATGTCAGGAAAAGCTTTCTCTTTCTAATCAAATGTGGACCATTTAAAGCTCAGCATAACGCACCTGTCTTCCAGCCTTTCTTTCCGAAATACTCTCTTAGAAATCTTTCAGTTCGTCTACAAGCACTTCAGTAACCAGATTACAGTCGGCTTCCTTGAGTAAGCTGATTTCATAACTGTCATGTAAAACCTGGTTTTCATAATCGAGGTGGGGGGATTAGAGAAACCTGATTTCCCCATGTACATTTATCCCAGAGAATCCCAAATACTCCGGCATCTAAACCAGTAACCGGGCTTGTTAGCTTTTTACAAGATGGCATGTGCATAACAAAGGACTAACTAAAACCAACACATAGTGCCCTGTGGACGTCTAAATAAGTCACTTTTTACTGTGTATTCCTTCTAATCAATCAGTTTGCACTGTTAATGGAGCTCTGACCTGTCTGCATTCTCTCTTTGTGCCGTTAGCTCCCCGACACAACAAAAAAAATAACACCGTAAAAGTCAATCTGTTCTGCCTCTGTACACTTAAAATGAGTGAACCATGCTTGCAAAATAAGGCAGAGTTAGGTGAGAAATCAGATTACTCTTCTGCCGCATGCATACGTGGATTTCCAGTAATCAGGTTACTTAACTCCCATGTAAACTCGTTCCTCGATTACCTAAGAAACCCGGTTTCTCTGAGTAATCTGGTTACTTAAGAGCATGTGAACACAATCAATGTTTTGCTCCCAGTGACACTTGCCTTACATCTGATTCATTTTATGTTTTCTAGGAGGCAGCTTCTCTCATTTCTCAGCGTGCTCTCAATCCCAGGGAGGTTTTCAAGCAGAGAGAGAGGGGAATAACTCCTGGTGACTCAGATGTCCCCCATGCTGCCCCAGCTAGCCCTCAGCCAGGTAGCACCCCAGCATAAACGAACACCTTTTCATAGAAATTTCTTTGCTTTTAATGTCACAACCTCTTCTGCAAGTAGCATTTAACCCCACTCTAAGGCACTGGTAGGTGCAAACTGGTGATTTTTCCAGGGGAGATTGCTGTCTCCCAGTGTCATACTTTTTTAGAGCTTTAGTCTCTCCATCACAGTGTTTAGTTGTCTTATAGTCTTTCTTAACACTGTGTGTCCATCATGTTGTCTTCTTTTCCTCTGCCCAACCCGTCTGCTCTTTGTTGTTTTTCTCTCTTCTTGTCCATTTTTTTGCACGTTTCGGGGGGTCCATGTCTGTCTCTGCTCAGGGCGTCTGCAAAGCCCTTTTCTGTCTAAGCAAGTATATGAATCTGAGCGAGCCAGCTCACCTCAGCGCCAAGTGTCTCCTGTGCCAGCAGGCTCTGCTTCTCCTGTCCATGCAACAGGTGTGAACCCACCCACACACACACACACACATGCACATAAGGTATGTGCATAACATACTGGGTAACAAACTCTTAACCAACTTCATGCTTCTCACTGTTGTTTCTGTGGGCCATCTCGATCATCTTCATGTTCCTTATAGTCATGAATTGACATCATGTGCCTTGCTTCAACTCAGTGTTCTTCTGTTTTTGCAAGAGACCTCTAAATTACTGTTTTGTTATTGCTCAAGAGCAACATGCCCAGAATGCTCTTATGTCTGGGACTGGTGGTGGTTTTCAGTCTGTGTGGTGAATGTGTTCCTCTGTGTTCTTGCATGTCTGTGCTCGTGTTTTGGGTGATAAGAGCCTGATGTGGCTGATGGACAATCCAGGTGTGAGTATGATGAGCAAGAGGCAGACGCCGAGGAGCAGTGCAAAGGTGGGGCTCATTTCCACACAACACCAGCCTCTGTGTTAATCCTTTGTTCATCAGCCGCCCAACCCTTCCATTATCTTCTTAAAATAAACAAGTGTTTTTATAAGAACGTAGTAGTTCCTCCAGTCAAACTGTGCTGTCAGGATCAGCTGCTGCTGCCATCTGCTGGAAGATGGATGCCTCAACTCGCACACAATCATACTGATGTAATTTTGTTTTTCCTCAGAGGAGGCTACCGACTCATACATTGAGGAGCCGACTTATGAAGAGCCTGCTCAGGTGGTTGTTTAATTACCTTTACTAGGACAGTTTTTTCATGGTATTATTTAATTCAGATTCAAATTACACAGGACTTTACCTCATTTATGTCGTAGGTGGTGGAGGAGAATACTTATGAGGTGACTGCTGAGGAGACATCAGATAGAGGCATCTGTGCAAGAGCCTTATATGACTACCAGGCTGGTGAGTTTTTCAAAATGCCCCACTCCCCCCTGTGGTTATCCTGTAAGTGTCAGCCTATCCATTCCCATTCCTCTCACAGCTTAGGTATTGTTTTTTGTAATGTTTGTAGAGAAGGAATTGGAATTTGATCAGGTTGTGGAAATTGTAATGTGTGAAAAAGTATGTTGTTAGGTAACTGTTGACATCCTTCTCCTTCAGCTGATGACACAGAGATCTCCTTCGATCCTGATGACATCATCACCGGTATTGAGATGATAGACGAGGGCTGGTGGCGAGGCTATGGCCCAGATGGCCATTTTGGAATGTTCCCGGCCAATTACGTGGAGCTTATGTAGCCCAGCGTAACCAACCCATCCCCCCCACAGATCATCACACTGTCAGCCTAAGAGGACCTCAGCAGTTGATCAACACACAGCGATGTCAGTCCTTGTACAAGTGATCAGGCTGAAATGGAGCAAATGAGCCTCCACGTCATGAACCAATAAACATGTGGTAATTATGAGCCATATGTTTTTGAAACCTCTCCTCATTTCAAGAAGGCAGTTCCATTAAATTGTTAATGTTCAAAATCCTGTCCCCACCCCAAGATAAGTCTCTTTACCTATAAATGTGATGCAGTACAGTATCAGCCTTTGTTAACATTAACAGCACTTCTAGTTCACATTCCTTTTAAAGTGACTTGCGTTCTTTCAGGTATAATTTTGTTGTTACTTGTAGCAAATGCTCCTGTACATTTGAGGAAAAAAATCTAAGATGGTGGTACCAGCTACAGTATAACCTTTTGCCTTGTTTTTTTGCCTTTGTTTACCAGCAGACTGAATTTTCAATTTTTGTATTGTGATCAAACTTATCCTGTGTGAATTTCAAACAAAGTTTTAGTACTGATCTGACTGTGGTTGAAGTAGATATTTAAAAAACAGATTATGTTTGCTGTGGTTCCCTTTAACTGTGAGCATATAATAGTTTTCATTTCAAGTCCTTCCTCATATGAACCAAATCATTTCAACACCCTTTACTTTTCAGGGATAAGCTTAAGAAAACACAAGTCAGCATGTTTTTTTTGCAGTGGAAACTTGTTGATCTGAGGTTGATTTTGAGTGCATGGCAGGTCTTAAAGATATATGTGACATAATGGTGCCATACGGAGAGAAAAGATTGCAGTGATATCCAGTAAAGGGCACTTGGTGACATTTTAATTGCAATCACTGTTTTTATCTTGGAACACATCCTTGCATTTCAAATCTTTGAGGTAATTAATTAAAAGGAATCTATCATGAATAAAAAATGGCATCGTGTATGCACTGCGTTAATCATGTTTGTTTTTCCAGAATCTAATGTAATGGCATACTTCATAATAAAATGAATAAATAAGCTGTGTTGTCATGTTCACTAATGGGTTTAACACATTACAACACAGGCTGCGCACAGTTTAGAGTTAGCTTGAAATAACATAGAAATGCTTCAGGGATTTTCAGAGGTCTAACAGGAACTCAAACGTATACACAGACTCAGTATGTGCTCTACAATCAGTTTCCTGGAATGATGCAACAGCTGGGGAATTCACCTCTAATGCATAGGTTTCATTTTCACACAAAAATCAGATTTTACCTCTCCCACATCCTTCAGTTAAATGTTCGAGAAATGAATGAGAAACGATGCACCTGGCACAATTACTGACTTTATTTAATTTAACAAACAATGTACATTTAAACTGAATTTCCAGGAATATGAAAAGTTGTCTGCTATATCTACTACTTTCACCTTTTGCAATTTTCACAGGTTTTACTGGGGTATGACTAATACCTATAACTACTAATGGCAGCCTGCCCACTCATGTGTGTTCATGTACATTAGTCAGCCACAAGGGGACAATGGTGGACCCATGTCGTGGATAAAGGTCAGCATAGCAAACACATAATGCCGACTGTGATCAACAGGTGCCAGAACACTGCGCTGCAGCATGCTGCATATTTGGCTGTGTAGCCACAGCTGCCCATGCTGAACCCTGCACACCACACCACATTAAAACCACCAGGTGGTGTTAATGTGAGTGATTGATGTGTATATATATATTTATATATATATGTATGAATTCCTCATCCATACATGACAATCAGGCAGCTGATTGTAGATGATAAATTTACTTTAATTTGGAGATAAAAATCTAAGTTTTTAAACCAATATTCGTCTCTCCCGAATATGGTAAAGAACGCGCTTTGTTATCTGTTTATTTATTCCATTACAGTCCTGTCATGTGCCCCACATGAAATTCTTCCCAAATATTTTTCTCAGGTCTCAGGTTCTATCAAATTTGAACTGAAATTGTTTTCAAATTCAGTCTTAATATTAGCTTTTCGTGAAATGACTCAGCCTGTCTGGAGTTAGTTTCAGGATATTTTTTCCCCTTACACCTACATCATGTAGACACTATGAAGATAAAAGTATGAACTCCCACTATTAAAAGTTTTACACGCCTGATTTCACTGGTTGGAAGTTTGCTTTAATTCCTAAAACATGTCACACGTTTAAACCCATTTATTCTGGAAAACCTACTTCTGTAACAGCTTATGACAGTTTCTCACCATAACTGGAATTTTATGTGCCAATTAGTTTGTTTGCAGATGGTTCCCAGGATAGTGACTCACTTCAGACAGGAAATCTTTTCTGTGTTGGATTCACAATATTTTCTCCACACGTTCTCATTTACATCGCACTGCCCTCACCTCAACCTCATATGTTTATGTCAGTGAAAGTCTGAAATGAATAGCTGGGGATTTTCTCAGTGTTAGAACCCATGTTTTTGCTCATTGTCTCCACATATGTTGTTGGCTGCATAAGATAAAATAACAGTTTTGCAAAAAAACATATCTCAATTAAATGGAATCTAAATATATTTCTTATAAGGCCTTGCACTATTAAATTGTTATGGAAGTTCACATCTCACTGCATATGTGATCTTTACAAGTGCTTTATTCATTTCTGCACTTGATTTTTTTTCTCACACCTGCCTGATTCAGTCACATTCTATCTATATTTAAGTGGTGAGTCAGAAATCTAATCTAATCTAAAGTCTGTCCTTTACCTATGTGTTTTAATGTATTATTTCTGTCTGAGTCATTTTTTCATATGGCCGTAGAAACGCTTATTATATTGCATTTCTTCCATTTTTACAGGAGCCCATGTTGATAATCTGAATAATCATAAATTCACCAAAACCAAAACTTGTTTTGTATTTTGTATTTATCAAACAAAAAAATCCCTCTGAGATTTGGACACTTTGTAGATATTTGGTTATTTTGACATTTAAATGTTAATCATTTTGAAATGTCATAGTCTATCCGCAACAGATGGAGGAATAGGGCATCCCCCTTTTAAACAGATCAAAAACACGGGGAGGAAATGTGGATCGAGCAGCTTCATCACTGTGCGTCTGTGTTTTTGTCACGAGAT
Organism: Helostoma temminkii; assembly: GCA_900302695.1. Lineage (NCBI taxonomy): Eukaryota > Metazoa > Chordata > Actinopteri > Anabantiformes > Helostomatidae > Helostoma > Helostoma temminkii. The sequence goes on along the minus strand of OMLM01004216.1, from coordinate 12,860 downwards.
CTGTGTAGTTTTACTGTGAGGTGTGGGACAGTCAAAGGAAAATGGAGGGAAATAGTTTTAGGGTTTGAAGTGCCACCTCGCATTAAAACGTTGGAAACATGGTTTAAAGTTATCTGCTTTAATAACAGAAATAAAAATTACTTTTCTGATGCCCTCCAAGATCTCTGGCATGTGGCCTTAACAAAATCTTAACATAGGTCCTTTGACTCATACCCGATAAAGGGAAATAGATGACAATGTTGTTTTTCGCCTGCTTTCCACTCATCTCTAGTGGAAAAAAGCTGCTTCTGCATTGTCCTGGCATTTTATTTTTAAACAATATCTTTCGGGCAATGGCCTGTAGAAACTATTTTAAAGAAGTAGTGCTTCACCTCTTCCTTAAAATGGTATGGTCTTAAATCTCTACAGCTTTCTCAACACTTACTTTTACCTGATGTGAGCCGTTAGAGAATTCATTTACTCAGCTATTATCTGTTATGAGTCAAAACTACGTGTTTGCGTGACTCCAGTTTAAAGCACTTTAAACCAAACACTGCCAGTTTATGCTGCCGTTAGTTCTATTTTGGTCCTTTGAGGGTAACACAGTAGTTGTTTTTACTACATCACATTCAGGTCAAGGTTTAGGCTTCATTTCGAAAGACATTACGCACTTCAAAAACAACATTATGTAAGTTCCATTAAAACGATATACAAATAATTCTTCATAATTCTCATTTTTTTATACTTTATCATTAAAATAGCTTTTCTCATTGTCATAATCATTATATATCCACTAATAATATTATACTAATACTTCTTCAGTCTCTTGTAAAAGCCTTTCTTCCTTCTTACATATTAATAAAGGAAGCACGATGCTTTTCAGAATGTTAACTCATTGTGGTATTTGATGCTTCTTGTTATTCTTCTTAGAACATCTTTTTTTTTAACTGCAGGAAATGTCTCTCACTTCTCAAAACACAATGTTAACTTCCATATTGCACAAGCAGCACAAAATACAATAGAGTATAGTACAATAAAAAAGAACCTCTAATACTGAATGTAGCACCTAATAAACAGTAGCCCAGTAGTCTTTAAGTACCAAGCCTGCTGGATGGTTTCAATTATTAAAGCACTGATGTACAGTGATAGTAAGCGGTGAAACCTTGAATCCTTTAGTTGAAATAAATTCCTAGATTGTGTTGTTTACATAATGGAAATATTTGGGAAATGCTATTCCAACATTTAAACTCTTATTGAAATCTTATTGAAATCGTATTTCAATAGGATGTATGTATGGATATATGTTTCTCTACATCCTGAGATTCAGCATTAGAGTCCACAATGACAGGCTATTAATTATCCAAACTAGTAAAGATCATTATTTTATTATTTTCATTTATTAGGTAATAAAGTGGAAACCATGTGGATAAAATTAATTTGATATGTTTTTTATTTATTTAGCCCATTAATATAGTTTTTTTATAAACTGAACACAGTCATTTGTGGTGGTAAATTTACATGTTGCTGATTACATTGTGAACATGTGACAACCGTCTAATTTTGCCCAGTAATAAAAAAATAAACATCTGTAGGCTCAGTATTCAGTTGAGACTGAAACCAAAGTATCCAGATCTCAGTCCATGCAAAAACAATTTAAGCACAGCTGGTGTTTTTTTGTGTGAAAATCAGATCAGGAGATGAAACAGAGAGAACAGACATTCTGAGACTGAAGTGAAAAAAAAAAACTCAGTTTCCCAGACTCATTTGCTGCAGAGTCTTCAGTCAACCAATGAAACTGCTTTGTGGAGACACCTTCCTATTTCGAGGTGTGATGTTGAAGAGGGCGACACATTAATTACTGTCACAAAACACAGTCAAGTCGGAGACTAGAAGACAACTTCTGGAGATGGGTAAGAATTATTTTTATCTTTATTACATCTAGGTACTATGTTACATATCTAATGTTTACACTATTGGATGTACTGCAACAGGTTCAACACTGTATAAGTTTTGTTATTATATTGAATTAGATAAATGTTATCCCTTGTATATATCATTTTTGAAAACTATACCTCTAAGTCTATTTTTGTAAACATATATTCATGCACCTGACATTAATCTGTTATGGATTTCGAAATCCCTACTGCTTCAGGAATTTAGCTTCAATCTGTGCGCTCAGATTACACAATCACAATCATTTGACTGGATCAATATCTGTTTAAAACACCAGCACTGGCGCGTTTGTAATACATTACACACCCATACGGATCAACAGTACATATTTGAGACAATATATCAAAAATATTCTTCATCTCATGAAATGGAGAAGTTAAAGGCTACTGAAAGCAGAATTAGAGGTTCAAGCCGCAGCACAGGAAATAAGTGATCTCAAAAGAGAACTATATTGGTTTTGCACACAAATGATATCACTGTGGGTGGAAGGCTACGAGGTATTGAGGTGACAGTTTGTGAAAAATGACATTTCATTCTCAGAATTACATTCAATTCCCAGGTCTTGTTATTTCCAACACTTAATGTTTTATAAAAATGGTTTGTGGTCCTGAATATTAAGGCAGGCACCAGAATCAAATATAAACAAGAAATGTATCATATCTCACTATTAATAGTATTGGCTTTATTAGAGTTTATAATAATACTCACAATAATACTCAACCTTTCTTATGCTCACTGTTATACAGGGGGTAACATACAGTTATGATGCTGTTTATTGCTTGAAAGCCTTCCCATTGCCATACTGTAGTTCATGTGTAACAATATCATACAGTGCAGAATACAAGCGGTTATGTTCATGAGCAGGAAGTGGTTTTGCAACCTGTGGTTTTATATCAGACGCAGTTGACAATATGTTCGACAGATTTCTATTTTTTGTACTGGATCATCTGACCAGTACCTAAGCTATAAAAACTACTATCTAGTCGCCGGTGATGAAGATCAGTTTTTTACAGATCATGCTGCATGTTATGATCTATTCTAGTGATGAAGAAGTGACTTGTTTCCTCACTGTGGTTCTTTGAATTCCAATTGTCACATACTTCTATGTAAATGAGTTTTATTTCGTAGGTTTCGTTTTTTTTTCTAGTCATGTGGTTAATTTCTTGTCCCTGTAATGTATATGTTTGAAGCTCAAGATGACCAGAGTGACACATCTCAACAAACAGGCAGTGACGAAGACAAGGGGACAGTGAATCAGGTACTAACCACCGTCAGTGCTCATAAATATGTCAGTTGGCCTTCTGGCAGCAAGCTGGGCAATTTCCATCAGTTACAGTTAATCAGTGACTACAGACATGACTACTCAGAATGAGTTATGCATCGTGTTTTCATTTCCCTTTTTAGTGAATTTGAGATAGTGGCGAATTTTTGAAGTGCTGATTGTGTGTGTACAGTTGTTTCATCTTGACGGCTGATTGTGAAATGAGTAACAAGGAATAAGTGATTCTGCTTTGTACTCTGAGAGGGCATATGAAACACACGTACATCTCACACGCCACAATATTTCATTGCACATACAGAAACTGCAGAAGGTCCTCACAGCCACTATTCTGGTAACTGAAATGAGAGGTACAATATGAGAAACACAAATTAGTTCATCAAATTTCCAAGGTTGATGTTAGTTGAAAGCCTGGTGGTTTCTGTGGTGACTTCTGGCCTGCCGATAGCATCAATCCAGCATGCCACTGACTGTCATTGTGAGAGTCACATATAAACACACTGACATCAACATCACCCACACAGTTTTCCAAAAAATTTCATCTAGTGGAAATCAACTGAATGTTTCACAATGATATTTGCTTTATGGCGTAGAGTGAGATGTGCAGCTCAGGGGATACAGTAAGTGGCTTAGAGTGCAGACGTTTCCTGCTGGCAACCATTGATGCATAAACCTGAAAGTTTTGTGAATCGGATGATTATGAATCAGTGGCTGAAAGTAAATAAGACCTCGTGAATAGCTATGAATTTTGCGCAAGGAAACTTTGCAATTTTAAACATCATCGCAGATCACAGCTTTTATCTTCACATAACTGCAGATGCAAATATAATTTTGCACATGTATGGGCCTGGGTTGTTGTCCTGAAAATACAGGAAATACATTTTCACACATCCCTTTTTTTTTAAAAACACAAACAAAATATCTGCCTCGTCGATACGTTCTCTTAGGGGATGCAGAATAACAGCGGAAAGTCAGACGTGTCGGTTGTTAGCTGGGAACAACACTGTGGACTTGTGACTCAGTCGGGGGGTATATTGGTTAGAGGCCTGCACCTTCACTATTACTCATGCTGAAGGCCTACTTCTCGGAACCAGGAACCACATAGAGGAACTTGATTCAATATGAAACCACCTTGAGCTGTTTAGTTGTACAATGACTGCCACAGAAATACAGCAGTTTCTACATA
>OMLM01004215.1:57040-68617 GCA_900302695.1 Helostoma temminkii | reverse complement strand
TGCTTGGTGTTTCACTTTAAGATCCATTTAAAAGCAGGCTAGCTGAAGAGTGAGCCAGCAGATTTCTGGCATAGTGTCACCTTTGATCTCGGCACAGCATAGCCTGCAGAACACATCAGAGCTACAGTGAGAAGCAGAACACACACACACACACACACACACACACACACACACAGACACAAACACACACACAGCCATACATTATCCATACACACACACACACACACACAATACTCAAAAACAAACCTCCTCACAACCACTTTCTTACTTTTGAAAACAGACTCTCATGTACAGGCCCAAAGACATTCCCACACACTGAGGCCAACAGTTTGGGCATCAACAGCATTCCTTTCTGCTTTTCCATTTACAGTGGAAAAATCTGCCCTCTGACCCAGAGTATTTCCAACATTCAGGAAGGAGACAGCCAGGGAATGCCACGCTTCAGTGCCAAGAGCAAGAGGAGAGATGGATTGATGCCCATCATTTATGTACCGGGTGCTTCTAGTTTAAACCCTGATGCCTTCTTTTTAGAACTTTAAATTAGTAATTTGTTTGTATTTAGAAAGATTATTACCAGACATCAATAGGATGAAATCAAAGCATTTAGCACCAAACAGCTGACAGACAAGGTTAGCAACTAGCTGGGTAACATATTGCAGCATTTAGCAACTAAAAACATATTTTTTTTTCTATTAAGCTGGTGGAGACCAAAACAGAGATAATGAGGGTTATCTACACACTAGGGTTATGCCTGCCCATCCTAGGCGACCCTTTTTAAAAAGTGATATGGTGAGAATGGTTGCGAGAACGGTGGAAATCACAGAGGTCCTGAGCCTTAGCGATTTGAAACAATGGCTATAGAGGGCAGTATCAATTTGCCTGTAAAAACTCACCTGTATGGATCTATAAAATGATACTATACCTATGAAAACATAGGGTGTAAAGACTACCATCCACTTGTGAAAGCACTCAGCAATGTGACATTTAAAATGGAGGGGTATGTATATAAATAAAAGGAGTAAATAAAAGTGTTTATTTACTGTGAATATGATGAAATGCTTCCCATATTTCTTTCAGCTGCTGGAGCAGAAATCATCAGGGAGTGTATGCCACATTTATATTCTGCAGCATATGTACAGTAATGAAAATGATATAAAGAGTCTTTTCAGCAGATTGTACAATGTTGAAATGCAAAGAGAAACACTATGACTTTTGTCTCAGTACTCCACCACACTTTCTACCCACAGTAAATAACTGCATGTCTACTTATCATACTCGGTCTCTATGCACTACATTTACTACTACATACAGCCTTACACATGCACACATTTACATTAAGTCAGACAAAAATAGATTAACAATTGAGGTACACAAACGCTGCATGATAATATGCATGATAATATGATAAAGAACATTTTATATACTGAACTGAGGTCCAAAATTTGCATAAACTCTGACATTTTTACATACCTAGCATTTGCATACTGACCAATAACAAAGTATTATTTTGTTAATGCTAGAAAGCATGGCGAGATGCTAGACAGATAGCTAGCATATTCGGTTCAACCTGCATGCACAGAAAACATTAGCATTATTTTTAGACAGACTTGTACAACTGGACAATGACTGAGCACCAACAGCCCATTTGTCCAACCCAGCCTCCACTACTTGTCTGGCACTATGTGGTATTTTGGGCCCCTTACTTCATCATGTGTGAATAATTACTCATCCAGTAAGCTAAAATTTTACAGCACACTGCGTACAGTACTGTTGTCCAGCTAGATAAAAAAAATGTAGTAAGTAAACTAAATGTTTGGAGTAGAGGGTGGAGGGTGACTAAAAAAATCTTGTGACGGACAGAGAGGCTAACATTGACACACAGTCCAAGACACACAGATAAAGACAGAGCAATAAAAAGATAATGAAACGCAGGGTGTGGGGATCCTGCCACACCGTAGAGCACAGTGAGTTACAGGACATCCAGTCCAAGTACAGTAAATCCAACTAAATCTGGCAACCGAGTGATCAAATCATTGTTCCCACACCAGATGAGTGGAGCAGCTATGGGAACACTGTGTCCAAGTAAGTGCATAACGGTACGCTGCCTTACACTAGTGACAACAGTCTTATTAATCTAAGGCTAAAATTAATTCATAAACTGACTAATGCTTTGAACCCAAAGCTTCTTATAGGGTTTTCCACTGCACAAAGAGTATTAGTATTTTCAGAAGTGTGGTTTTGACCAGTATCAATCCAGTCTGTGCAGGAAAGATGTATGAAGTTTCAGAATTTCATAAAACACAGATTATGTGTGTAGTAACCCTTAGCAGGCACGGGAAGGATTTTTTTAAGGATATGTGTCCATCTGTGCACACTTTCACACATACTGCATTGGAACGGTGCCACTGCTCATAGACGGCAGCTTCCTGGTTTGATGTTCTTACTCATTATGTGCCTCCAAAGTTAACCAAATTCATTCATTCTGATTTTGCCATCTATGGGTCACTGACCCAGATTTACTCCAGAGCAGCAACTTGAATCTGGAGTTTGGCACAGACCCGCTGTAAACATTATTTACCACTACATTGTTTTAACACAGCACTTATTTTCTGTAAATTTCAAATCACAAACCATTCTGTGCCGATATTTGAGATTTCCTCCTTTCAGTGCAAACACCTAGAAAAAAAGCTTAGAGTAGAGAAATGGAATTAAACAGGAGCACAGAGAGTGAGGTAATCATACAGCCATGTCATACAGCTTCCTGGTGATTCCTGACATCCCTGCACCATGTCCTCATGCATCCTGCAGAGATGCCAAGCAGTGAGGTAAGAAGAAACAGAAGGACAGAAATAAAAAGGTCTGTCAGAAAGTGCCCGGAGGTCGGAAAATTCTGTAAACTAATGAGAGAAACGTCTCAACAGCAGCTTGGCTGGCTGGACAGGATGGTTGGAGGGTAGGAAGAGGGGTAGACAGACTCAAAGAGACATGCATCTTATTAACTTTGTGTCTATATTTTCTCCTATAGTTGTGCTTCTTCCTTTGTGTCTCTCTTTCTGCAGATATCACCAGCCACAGAGCTGTTCAAGTGTGCAATTACCGATCCTACCAACCTGCCAAGTGTCTGCTTATTGCGTATTGCTGTTTTCTCTGTCTACTTTCCACTCAGCCCAACCGGTCAAGGCAGATGACCACCCACTTGTTGGAATTTGACACTTTAAAAATAAATGGAATTGAAATAAAAACAGAGAAAAATACCAACAAAAGAAAGCACATGGTTGAGATGATCAAGTTTACTGGGCTGGGAGTAATGATTATCCTGCTCATCGTCCTTTTTGTGAAACCCTAAACTGATCATTTAAGTCTTCTAGTATCTGAACCAATCAAGATAGGAATATGTATTTGCAAGAAAGTAGAACTGGCACATGTGTGTGATGAAGCAGATCTGCAGGAGGTTTTTGCTGTGGAAAGGTGCTGAATTGAATTTCCACAGAAGAACAGCCACAATGAGACATACTTTCCATTGCCATCAACAGTGAACAGACACTGCCAATGCTGTAAATAGTTTACAGAACTCACAAAGACAAACAGGCAGACGTGAGCACAAAAAACACGGACACATCTAAAAACAAATAAACACGTGTGGATGGAATCAAGGTGCACACAAGTGTGCACATAGTTTGTGCACTGCCAACAGACACAAGGAATTCAGTTTTAAACAGTTTTCTCAGACTTGACTCTTCACTGCAAATATTTGGTGGTCCATGTAAAACAAAACCAGTAAAACCTGTTTTTGTTCAATCTAGGACTGGTATACCTTCAGAGGAATGTTTAGCATTTAGCACACTCTAAGCACATGTGTCAACATCTGATGGAAAATGTTTTTACACTTCACTTGAATTCATAACTTTCTAATACAAATGATATTATCTATCTTTTTGGCTTTAATATGCAACCTTACTGCTTCATTAATTCCCACTGTTTAAAAGTCTTGGCACAAACTGAATTTAAAAAAAACGGCAATGCTGTGATAAGGGGCATAACTGTAGTCAATGTCAAAGACCGATCTAGTACTAGTACACTAGAATCTAGTATCTAGTCACATTTTCACACAAAACTTAAGAGACAGAGCTAATCTCCAGTTCCCCTGCACCTCATCCAATCCAGCACTCCATTCCCTGCACAGCACTCTTAACAGACTGTCTGGGAATTACAAAACCAGCAACAGTTATGTCCTGAGCAGTCCACACAGCCTAATAAATTAGTTTCTGCATATTTACCAGACAAGCCTGCTTTACTTATACAAAGCCAAAGACACAGCTAATAATTCAATGCAAACTCATAACCATTTAGTGACACATTAATCTTTGACCTGAACCATATAAACTAAGATTTACCATGCAGTGTTGAATTTATTCCATTGCTAATAATTCAAGCCTACAACATTCCCACAAAGACAGAAACAGCTTTCTCACTCATGAAGGCTGGAACGAAATTTAACTTTCCAAGGTTTAGTCCAACATTAACCATCTAGAGGTGTATTTATGTCACAGATGGTAACTGATAATCTCTACAACTTCCCAGTTCTTTAAACATTTACTAGATGTCACAGGTTCATCAGTCAATCAAGTGATTTGTGAGCTGACATTTGAAAATAAAAGAACAGATCATATCAAATTTAGAGTTGCATTTGGCTCAAAATGAGTTAAGTGGAACTGCAGTCTATGATCTCCCTGCATAGGAGTCATGATCAAGCCAGGATTAAAGCCAGTATTTATGAGAAATAATCCACCCTCACATTACTGTAAACTGGTATGTTACTGTAACCAGCACTGGCTGGTCCCATATGAAGCTCATTAAGAGTGACGATGGAGGAACTGTGACTTCCAGGAATAGACAAACCAGTCTCTAAATCTTTGTCAACACGTGAGCACACACAAGGAAACAGGGTCACAGAAATGTGGTCATGTGTGCAGGTACTCATGAACACAAACACAACCACTCTGCTCCTCCTCCCTTCACCTCATTATTTTTTCCTCAAACAAAGCCACAAACCCTTTTGAGCAGACACATGCAATATAAAATACAGTACCATCACATGCAAGCAATCAACATGCCTCAGATGAGCAAAATATGGTGCAAGGAAAATTCCTAAATGCTTGCGTTTAACAGACAGTTGACCACTAAAAGCAGCTGATTTATGATATTCAAATTCTAGATCCTTCAAAACAAGTAACTTCAGTCACATATGCCTCAGTTATCAACACAGCAGTAAATCAAAATCAGCAGATGTCTCATATCCTGTTTTTCAAAGGGGAAACACATGATTTTTTTCTGAAGAAATTGCTGTGTATCCAATGCAATCAAATCATAATGCAGAGCAGAACGTGTTCTTAATTAAAAACTTTGAAGGGAGACTGAATTTGTTTGTCTTTGTGGGGTTCTAACTTACATATTTGCCAGTGGATGGTTCTCCAGGAGGTAAGGACCCAGGACTGAGAACAGGTGAGCTTGCTGGACTGCAGAGTTCAGGGAAGGGGTTGGGGATGGCTGGGAGAGATGATGTCCTTAGCTGCTGCTCCTCCACCTGCAACCTCCTGAACAATAGAAACAAGAAAACAAGACATAAGAAAAGTCATAATGTGGGTTGATGACTTCATATACTGGCAAAAATATTAACTAAAGTCTAAGGTCATGACCTGGAACAGCCTTAAAATTTTAAACAGACATAGAAGAACTTTGAAGAGTCTCGCTGACACATTTGAAATATGTGCAAGAGAAAGAATTAATAAAGCATTACTGCACAGTACTCAGACTCATGTCTGTTTCTGTCTGATCTGCCCATAATGAACAGTCTCCCAGCAAGTGGAAATCACAGACCCCTGCAGAACTGCTAGCTAATTTTCTGCAATATTTATCACGCATCAATATTGAATCAAGACATCACTTTAAAGAAGTGTTTCAATTAAGCACCTACAGCCTGAGCTTGTGGCCTGAAAAAGAAATGATGATTCGACTGTTGGACATGACCTTTACAGGACTCAGTCATTTAAAAAACAATGGACAGGTTGGTTGGTGAAATTCTAACTCAACTGCTGGCTCAGAGAACTGGTGCAAAAGAGTCTCTTAGTCTGTTTATCAGGCTTTGCCTCTGTGTAGAACCCAGTTGAAGTTCAAAAGGGAAACGGGCCTTTTGATGTCGTCTCATCTGAGCTTGAGAACAGGGTTATACAGAGGTCGGCCCTGAATAATAAGAACTTCAGGGCCTGTGTCTGCGAGCCTGTGGGTGTGTTTGAGAAAAAGAGAGCTCATAAGACAGAATACTCCATTACCTGATCATCCCTCCTCTGCTTCTGTCAAATGCGCAAAAGGTGAATAATACAAACTGACACCAGCTCTACTGTGAATGTGTGCATGTCTGTATGCAACCATGCTTCTGCTGCCTCAGTGTCTATATGTAAATGTGCATACTCTTTGTTCAATGCATACCATTATACCCTTAGGCTGAATATGTCTTAATACTCTAAAATTAAGATGGGCATTTGCACTTGGTACTAAAATAAATACATTTTTTACCCTTCTCCTGCTGCTGGATGTAGTTTGAGACAAAGTTGGAATGACAAGGAGGAACAGGTCATTCAAGGGCTATAGATGGAGAGTCGGGAGCATGTTGTGCCCAATTATCGAGAGGGTGTGGAGGGATGACAGTGTACAGTGAAGGGCCTCTTTTCCCGCTTAAAAGGAAAAAAAGGGTTTGGGCTCTCCATGTGCAAGTACATTAGGATAGCAGAGTTAACTTACAGATTAATGCCAGACTTTGCCTGTGATTGTATGTGCGTTGTTGAGATATCTCCTGTAATCCTGCATTAATAGTTTAATTTGAATTTTTCAGTTTGGGATTCTCAGTTTTACATTCCAGCAATGTCTTTTAAATTTGATTAAATACCAAATAATTTTCTCAATTATAAAATTAACTGATTGGTTTAACAAATCTCAAATGAAAACACTTTCAAGAAACCTCAAATGATGTATTGGACTTCACTGTTAGTCAAATAAACACTAAATTGCATAATTTAGGACAGAGAGAAAGCAGCAATATTTCAAAGCTGGAACAAGAACCAATGTCTTTTGTTTCTGAAAAATAGCAGAAATGTTTGTTTACCACAAAAGTTGCAGCTTAGTTTTCTTTCAAGCAAATGAATCACTGATTCATGAGTAAAGATTTCAGCCCGACACACAATGAGTACTCAGGTGAAGGAATTTATTATCAACTAAGAATCTGCACATGTTAAGCAAACACCTACCTGACAGCGAGGATGTGCATGGGTTGTGACCGTCGGAGGCCAGTTTGGGGTGAGCCTGCAGATGAAGAGGAAGAGGAGGGCGGCTCCGGGGAGACATGGCTCAGCAAGTGTGAGTGGTGACCCTGCCGTGGCTGGTTGTGTTGTGTGTGATGATGATGGTGATGGTGATGGTGGTGGTGGTGGTGGGGGTGAGGGTGCTGGTGTGAGGAAGAGGTCTGTCCGTTGTGCAGTAGTGGGGTGGACTCTGTCTGCTGACCACTACAAGTGGAATACAGGCTTTCCAAAGAAGAGTTCATATCATTCACCAGGGCCTCTAAGTCCACATCATCCTCTGGAATAGGAAAAGAACACATCACTGAGTTAAGACAAAGGGGCTCACATGTGGGGCGCTGGTCATGCTCTTGTAAAACAGATGAAAAAGAGTGTGTCAAAACTGTGAAAGTGAGTGAAAGTATAAGCATGTTGCTTTTTTCAAATTGTGTAGGCACGCAAAGAAGACAAAAAGTCCCTGCATATTGTTGGGACTTTCCTTTATCATTTTTTTTCTGTCTTTTCATTGTGGCTCAGATTTGAACCCCTGACCTCAGTTTGCACCACCTTAATTCCCAGTAATACTAAAAAAAAAAGAACACACGTAACAGACATTAGCACACACAATGGTAACCAGTTTTGCCAGAGTGCTTAATCAGCAAGACTATCTTGACTACATCCATTGTGATATGAGCCAGATTTTCAGGGGGAAAAAAAAGGCACAAGCACAAACCTGCCCATGACACTTTTCAACTCTTACAACTGGGTATCACAGCGAAGGAATTGTACTGTAAGGTTCTGCTCTAAATAACTGCATGTAGCAAAAAGTCTGCTTTTATAAGCAGAAATTATTTTCAGGGTGATTCTTTTCATCAAAAGGCTTGTGAAAACACTAAGACATGCTTAAATTTATGAAGTGAATTTTTCTACTTACTCCAGAAGCAGTGGTAGCACTGTTTGAAGTGAGCTCAACTGAATGGGAGCTCACAACTAACTGCTTTGTCATCTGTACAAAGTGGGCACCTAACTTTGCTCTTTCCACTGTAGTGGTAACTTGTTTTATGATGAACTCTATTGTAAAAACAAATGTGCTCATCACAATTTTATCACAAAATCAACTCCACTATAGTGTAAAAAATAACCACTAGGGGGAGACAAGCACTAATTATAGAAGGCAGAGGCTCTGGAGCAGTTACGGATCATGTGAAGGAGCCTCAAACAAATTTTAGGGTAACAGTAACATTGCTGCAGAAGTTCTTTTATAAAGCATGGGTTAAAATATAATCACATTGTTCTTACACAGAAAATAAACATCTTGTCAGAATCAATGGCAATGTATATTTTTTATATGTAATTTCAGTGTAATTTTTACTGTTGTTGGAGGTGATCTGTTGTTCAACAGTAGCATTATGTGTTTTATTTCAATCTTGCACAGCTTTTATTATTATTATTATAGGACTACTTTAGATGTGCCATGGATGACTCATGAAACTTCCCCTCAGCTCATGGCTCAGAACAGCTGACAGCTGGATCATGTTAGGTGGTGTGAGGGTCATGCTGCTCTAAAGCAGCTAACAGTCTCACTGCTCATAGAAAGCTGACACTAGAAAAGGTAACTTGATTGATGTTAACTTTTAACAGCCCTGGCTTTAAAGTAAACCCAGAGCTCAAGTGCTTTCCAGAAATACACTACATCTTTTATTTATTTATTTTTTTCCAGAAATGTTTTAGAGTCAACAACAACAAAATGAGACACAGGTTTGCAGGCTTGTAAACATTTCCATCCCTGGATGGAGTAGTATGGCTTTGTCTTCAACACTGATAGCTATATTTCCCACTAAATCTGTGGGTGTTGTCTTTTAGGATCTTTTGCTGAAAACGTGTCAAGTAGCTGCATCACAGGTGCCTGTGAATCACAGGTGGTTAATCTGTAGGTATTAATAGTGACAGGTAAGCTGAGCAGCTACTTATAGATAGCCTGTAGAGCTAAAGAGCTATATGCCAAAAGGACACAGGGTGTATACAAGGCCATAAACAAGACTAAGGACAGAGCAAGATGAGAAAGAGTAACATTACATTCAGATAGCAGAGGTAAAGAATAATTATTTTAAAAGATTTTTGTCAATATATTTAAAGGAGCACTTAATGACTGTTGACAGGTGAAACCAAAAGTCAGAACAATTCCAGATCTTTTCCCTGGAACACATCATCTGCTCATCATCCATCGCTCATTAGGTGAAACATATCCCCTAAAGCTAGTGAGAGAAAAAACGTTTCCTCTTAAATCTGACCTAGTTTGTCTTCTGACTGTAGAATTGGATGAGGAGTATTTAAAGAAACACAACCCATAAACCAATGCATGGATATGAGATTTGAGAGTCACTATCATTGATATTTTCATAATCACGTCACAATCAGCCAAACAAAGCTACACATGATGCACCGGGGAATAACAGACAGACAGCGTGCAGTCAGGCACGCATGCAAGGGATTTAGACCTATGAAGACCTGAACCAGTGAGCAAACTAGAGACTACAGAAAATACAAGTTATTCCAGATACATGGCATTGGCAGGCACAAGAGGGAACATAAACACCTTTATTTATGCCCGCCAAACACAGAGTGGTCATGGCACGCCTGGCCTCGCAGTATTACAGCTATTAATTAGATCCTCTTAAAATATCGCAGCAGCCCAGCCAGCAGGGAGCACACACAGCTACAGATGTAGTCAGCGATGTTTGTTGACAGTAAATATATATACGGTTGTGATGCAGCTGCTTAACAGCACCAAAAAAAAAAAAAAAAGTGTAATGCTGCAACATATACTGCATGAATTGCCATAGAATTATGAAATGTTTTACCAGGTACTGATGGATTGTCTAATAACTTTGGTAACCTGGCATGTCATTTTGAATGTTCATCGGGTTAAAACTTAAGTTCGTTCATACTTTCAATTACAATCATAAATCAGACAGTTAATTAAAAGAGTTAACTCGACAAACAGAGGAGTGAAGTTGGATGATGTGTATTTTAGATTCAAGTCCAAAGTAGAGTAATGCTGTGAAAATCATTTTGGTATTGAAGATTTGCAAATTTGTTCCACATCTTATAATGTTAAACCTGTGTTACGAGCCCCATTGTTTGGAGAACAGTGGTCTTTAGCTGTTTGTTAGTGAAAGTGTGCGTCCTCATGTGTGCCAGTGCGTGAACTGTACGCCCATGTGCAGGTGCCCGTGACATGTCTCTCTCTCCCTTTACAAAGGCATAACTGGAATAACATGAGGTGGGAACTTCATTTTCAGGCCTGAGATCATGGTTGAGCCACGCCACCAGATTGCTGCACAGCATTGGTACCATTGATGGGATTAGTTGCCAGCAGCTGCATGCCCATATGACACATACATACACACACACACACACACACCCTATTTCCACAAAAAGGGTCACATCCATAATGACGGAGTCTGAGGTGTTGGTGGAGTCTCTCAGGCAAATACTGTACGAGTTGACAGTAGATTTATTTGTGTAAGCAATTTCTGCTTTGCTCCAACAAGATTATCTAAAAGACACATGATAGATTATTTTCGTATAAAATATTTTACACTTGTGTTAGCTGGCACACTTTGTCCCTTGGCTCTTAGACCCACAAGGTTACAACCAACCAAAAACTGAGCAGCATTTGCACTTTTCAGCCATGCAACATGTACAAACACAAATATACACATATTTGCTCCAGATCTCCTACACTTGATCTTAAGTGATACATCAGACATATACACTACTACTACTACTACTACTACTACTAAGAAATGACTACATAACTTTCAGGCCATCACACTCAATTGATTTTATCATGCATTTGCCACAGCTTTTGATGCAACACTAAACCCAGGACTGACTATGATGGCATCCCAAATGTGTACTAATATCAATGCTCATCCCATCTACTTGCTTTTTCCACCCTTGCCTCCACAATGACAGGATGTTGCTTGACATTAAAACTACCATTTAATTTTAATTTAATAACTTATTTTTCTGGAGCTTTCATTGGATGCACAGTTCATGAATTTTACACATTCAAACTTTTTGAATTCAAATAATGGGAATTTTATCACATCAGATGAACCTCCTACAAACAAATATTTGGCATTTGCTGGCAACTCCTGTGACTTACCATGTGACACGGTGAATCACTTATGCTAAGAAAGACTGCTCTAGAGCAAAATATATTAAACTGCAAAATACC
>OMLM01004215.1:30021-57020 GCA_900302695.1 Helostoma temminkii | reverse complement strand
AAACTGCAAAATACCCAACTAAAGGTAACTCTACACTAAGTATTATTATGTGCATGATACCATTTATAGATTACATGTTGAGAATATCATGTTGAAAAAGTTCTATTTCTGAACACAAAATATTGGCTTCCAAATGCCTCAACAAGTCGTTCAATAGTATCTCATTTAAAACATAAAATAATGGCAGCTCGTGTTCCAACAAAGCCATCCTGTTCCCTGTAATATTAATAGGTTTATGAGTGTAGCTTTATTGCAAACACAGCAAGTACCTACTGGCTCTACAAAGTACTACAAGAATGAAGTGAATGTGTGGGTTTACTAGTTTAGTACACAAGTTTAGTAATATCATTAATAACAGAGCACAAGTCTGAATCTGTGCTTAACTGATATAGACTTTAAGCACAAGTAATATTAAGAAGCATATTAAGAGTTGTTTTCACAGCTAACTAATATCCCCCCTTAAAGAAAAAGGAGAAAAGATTTGAAGTATGTACAAAAACCACTGCTCGTAAATCAGGCTTCTAACAGTGTGAGCACAACTGTTCCTTAGATAAAGCCATCTACATTCGTCTGCCTCTCTGGTCCTTCTGGTTCCCTCCATCCTGACTGATCCTGAAAAATGACAATGTAATTTCTGCTCCATTTCCCATGCCAGGGCCAAGCGTTCTAATTCACTGGTTGAGTCCTCGCAGACTCCCCGCCCTTACCTCCCATGCTGAGCCAATATTGTGCTTAAATCTCATGCTCCGATTGTCATGGATGAACCCTGAATGGCACAATTAGGTAGGCGGCGTAATTATAATGGCACCCTGTGTCCATCAAGATCGCCCTTTGAACTGCTAAAAATGTTTACAGCGGAAGAGACCCAAATATATATTATTTCTCTTGGCCCATCCCCTACCCCAATGAAGTATAATGAGCAGCAAACCGCTTTAGACACCAAACTAAGAAAAGTGAAAAGTGAAAAACAAACAAATACTTAAAAGTATAGTAGTAGTATTATTCCCAGGTAATTTCTATTGTCGTTTTGTGTTCTCATATGTAGAAAAGTACACAAAAAGTATACAGCAAGCTTATGCAATTCTAAGTCAATATACAGTAAATCCCACGAGCATGCAATATCACATGACAAGTCTCACTGTGCCTACAATTCAGAATGCTCTTCTCTGTCATTCAACACCAATGTAACTAACATGTGAATATTTGACTAATGCACAAGCATCGACAAAACACACATTTAACCTGCAGTGGCTACTGGAAGTTGAAAACCAACCTTGATGGCTAGGAGAACTCCGACTGGCTGATTGCTGGAAGCTTGGACCAATGAGGTCAGCTTGTCTGTGACTGGAGGACCGGTCTATATTGTCCTGCTGAGGGAGAAAAGAACAAGAACAAAAAAGAAGAGAGGACAGGATTTTGTTAAAGGTGCAAGACAAAATATATCATGCACATGTTATTAGCTTTTCGGGAAATAAAAGAGCTGAGGAATTCTTAATGAAAAAAAACACATGAAAGCACATGAAAATATGTTATAGGGTGGTCATAAAAGAAGCATTATGTGCAGTGGTTATTGACCTAGGCATCACAGTGAGAAGTCAAAAACTGATTGAAGTATGTGGAAATAGAAACCAGAAAATAACAGTATGTTCTTTAGCATCTTTCAGACATGCACTTCTTCAATTGCAACAATACTCTGCATTAAAACTAGTCAGAACTGCACACGGTCACATTAACAGATAGGTTTGTGCAGGATTACTGTATTGATAGAGGACGTTGTTACATATAGTGGACCTATCACTTGCCAACAGTCTAGGAAGGGACGCTTTAGAAGCTGAGGCATAATCCCAGACATTATTCAGATACTAAATAAAGTATAAAATAAAGTGTACCATGACTCTCTGTGTTACAGTGGTGGGTATAAATTAGTCAGTGAGAACCAATAAGGCAATGTAGCTCAGTTGGTAAAGCGGTCGTCTGCCAACCCAAGGTTAGAGGTTAGATTTCTGGTTCCTACTGGCTACATGCGAAGGTGTAATTAGACAAGACACTGAACCCCCTAATTGTCACTTGCTTGTAAGTCGCTTTGGATAAAAGCATCTGCCAAATGACTGTAATATAATGTAATGAGGCAAAAGTGACCTTCTGTCTGCATGATGGAAAACTGTGGCTTTTACAGATTGATGAAGCCAACATTGATGCATAGGCCATGTTTGAAAACTGCTTTTCTTTCTTCTAGGAGTTGCTTCTGGACATTGTTAAATGGTTCACAACTGTCTATCATTAACATGTACTTAAATCTGTTAAAAAACAAAAGACAGTGTACGGGTCAATGTCAAGTATGGGCAATGATCAACGCACATAATGGTTTAAGAAGAGAGGCAGCTTTATTTGTTTATTTCTAGATGACTGTGTAGAAGGCCAGTCTTACTGGAGGGTGAACTGAAACAGAAACAGGTAAGGGATGACAAAACTCAAAATAGGAAGAGTGAGAGGTTCAGTGGACACTTAAAACAAAAATATTATTAAATTCTAAAATAGCACAGTAACTACAACTAAGTTGAGCTACTAAAGCCTCTGCTCTTTTTTGCCGTTTGTGTGAAAGCACTGTTATATCAGCAAACACTGTGTGAACATGTTCAGGTGTGCGTCAGAATACAGAAGACTGACCACTGTGTCCTGGCTTGACCTTTGTTACATATACTCCAAATTCCAGTCATGGCAAAACTGTTCAGTAAGAAAAAAAAAAGTACACATAACAAAAAGCAAGTATGCTTATATGATTATTTGATTTGGATTTGTTGTTGGAACTAACAATTCCTGAAGAGGACAACTCTAGATTATCTATTACATGTGTGTAAGAGCAGGAGAGGGAACAGAACGTACTGGGACAAATTACTGTGTTCAGAAAAACACTGCTACTGACTCGGCGTCTCTTACACAGCAGACCTCCTCTGATGTAACAAGAGCTGCTGTGGTTGTTCTGCCTCATTTATAGCAGTGACAGACAATGCAGGCAGAGCTGGATTCTTTTACACTAGTTTTTTTAGTATGAGAGATGTTATTCTGTGTAAGCGTTTATGACAGATGGGCGGCACGGTGGTTAGCACTGTTGCCTCACTGCTTCAAGGACCTGCGTTTGAATCCATAGGTCAGCCAGGTGCCTTTCTATGTAGAGTTTGCATGTTCTCCCCGTGTCTGTGTGGGTTTTCTCTGGTTATGGCAGCTTCCTCCCACACTCCAAAGACTCTAAATTGCCCATAGGTGTGAATGTGGGTGTGAATGGTTGTCTGTCTCTATACAGTGAAACTGTGACAGACTGGCGGCTCGTCCAAGGTGTGCCCTGCCCAATGACAAATGGGATTGGCTCCAGCTCCCCCACAACCCTTAACAGGAAAAGCAGTTAGCATAATGGATGGATGAATAGACGGATATGAAGATGCTTTGACTCAATTCAGTTATTTTTGTTTTGTCCAGATAAATGAATAACAATGATTAAATGATGGTGTTGCTGGTATCCATCATGTCAATTCATAGCCGCAGACTCTGCAGGGACAGGCTGCACTTATTTATATTTGTAAATTCTTAAGTTGAGTGGTATCGTATTTCTACAGAGCAACATTCATCAGTTTTATCACTAACTGTCTTCTTGATTTGCCTTGTTTCATATTTTGCTATTTTTAATCTTCAATAGAAGCCAAAGCACTGCAAATGCCAAACTGACAAATTACATTTGGAAGATATTATATATTAAATACTGTATAATAAACATTTAGTTTAAAGTTAATTGACTCACTGTGACAAAAAAGCTTGTAGAATTCCACTCTGACGTCTCCATTCTTCAATATAAGGGCTTGTCTGAATAATCTGCCAATATACAATTAATGATCTGGCTGAAAATGTTTTACTGTTGTCTTCATCGATATCGAACTCTCCAGTTTGTCTTTGGTGTCTATACTAGTGACTGAATTCAGACTAATCCGGATATAACTGGATGCACAATGTCACAGTCCATAGTTCTGTCCACCACTAGCCCCCTCTTCTATACCAACTAACCCAACCGCATCCAATCATTACATTGCATTGTTCCATCTTTGCATTGTCTTGAGTTCCAGACGTTATGGTTCGATTGAAAATTTTTCTTGGCTATTAATGGGGCTAACCTGCTTTTGAATGAAGGAAAATATAATGGCGCATCACGCCACTCGTTCCTGGACACAGCAAACCCTGTCAACACTCACATGTTCTGGAGTTCCAACTACCAGACTGTGACTGATCCCTACCCAGTCACCCAAACAGCGCTGAGACGCTGTGAAATACTAATTTCCATGGGTGTGTGGGAGTAAATGAGTTAACACACACCCTAAAGAGCTAAATGGTCTTTGAATCTCACCACACTCTGCATCTTAGTCACAAAAATCCAAAAAAAACTTTTTCTACTTTTTAACTTGAGTGCTTAATCCTATAGACCCTGACCATTTAGCATAATCCTCAGCTTTGCCTAACAATGAATTTGGTTACAGGTTTATTGAAGCCTACACAATTGAGAATACAAAGATGAGACATAAAAAAAACTAGTAAAAGCTGATGTTTTTTCTTTTTAGTAAACATAAATGTTCTCTTTTTTTTATCCGTATTATTTACCCATCTGTAAAACACACACACATTGCTTAAGTTCCTAAACAGGGGTCAAACCAGAATTGAGAGCAGGCTAGGTTTTGACAAGGAGCATATAAGAACCCTTTCATATTGATGAAGTTGAAAGGAACTTCAAATAAGAGTCAAGGGTTGAGGGTTCAGCTTTGTAAGAGGGGTCAGTGGGAGGCCAGAGACGAGGTTAAGCCAATGAAAGCAGGACAGACACAAAGCTCTGTAGATTCAAACAAGACACATGTCAAAGTTACACCTTCAGAGGAGGTCAGTCTGAGGTTATTATATTCAGGGACTAAAATAAATCAATACTTGACTTACTCAGAGTGCAACTGGTTTAGAAGGAACAGTTGAGGATGAACTCAGTGTATAAAAATAATTCAAGTTTATCTATATTAATTATTTTCCTTATATTTATGTTAATTGATCATTCTCAGATTGAGACGTGGGTATCAGATCAGGGGATCCGATCCTTGCTTCTGTCAGATCATTCCTGCTGACAGCAAAAGCGGATAGTCCTCTTATAACATGGATGAAAACAAGACAGCAAGTAGGAAGCTCTTACCTAATTAACCAGAATGAGATCAGGAGGCCACACTAAAGTCTGCTCTAGTGCTTTGTTTATACTGTTCTGTGACAGCTGTGGCTGTCACAGGACAGCTGAGCAAAGGTAGAGTGGGGCCACTGCATAGATTTAAAATGTGGAATTAGCTCTTTTGTTCATTGTATACCCTTGTTAGCTTGTAAATAACTTATTATGCCAATTCTCAAGGGGATTTATTGACAGCTCTGAGATGTCAGTAGAATTAGGCCACTTTTCATAAAGACAAACAAATAAAGTACATCTGAACTCATGCTGACTGCCTATATTTTGCCTGCAGTTGGTGTAGCCTATGTATAAAATAGTCACTGTAAATGTGTTGCAATATTTTAAACTACTAGCAATTCGAAATTAGTGATGTAATTAAAATGCAGAAAATAAAAAACAAACAACTGCAAGTCATAACTAAGGTGTAGCTTTGACAACAAATTTGGACTATGGAATGCTTACATGTTATGATTTTGTAACTCTAAGCAATACGTTCAGACTACTGGATGTCTTCAAAGAGTCCTGGCACATATTCATAATGCATGCTGGGACAGGCTCCACTCAGTCATGAACTCCAGCATGCTGACAGAGTCAAAGTTAATAAAGTTAACTCTGTCAGTGCCCACATCCACAGACTCATGAGTTTTTGGAAATGTTTCTCTTACAAATGCAATGAAATAACCACGTTGCAAAAGCTGTAGTAAAGCAAATTCAAACTTGTAATGCCCCAGATTACTAGTAGGTTATGGGAAATACCACATGCACTTGTTAATGTTTAGCCCCAGATAAAACGAACCAGCTGTCTCAGGCTCTCTCACGGCAATTTAATGTACTCTAATGTTATAATGAATGATAGGCCAGGTTCATTTTATACTCATAGAAAATATATTAAAATGTATTATAACTACTGTCGTCTGGCTTTTAATCTTAATTCTTAAAGCTATTATCCTGTCACTAAGAATGTTGTATTTACCTCACCACATTTGCCTGGCTTTTCACATGCTATTACTTATTGACCAGCCTTGAGTATACAACAGAAGTAAGATTAGAGAGGCAATATAATCCCTTGAGTTTAGTATGAATATTATAATCACTGTTTTGAAATGCTGCTTCAGTTTTATGAGGGGAAAATATTCCATAACCCTGGAATTCCACACTGAATGAGTTTTCTCATTCAGCAAGTCAAGGTACATCTGTTATAGCTGAATGCTTTGCAAACAGCCAAGTGACTCTCTCTCTCTCTCTCTCTATGCTTGTGTGTGTAGTTTGTGTTTAAACTTCAGTGTGTACATTAAGGACTGCACAGTGTAACTCCAGCAGCGTCAATCTAAACTGTTTTTAGAGATGAATAATTAAAAGTTTTGAAGTTTTCCATCCTACAATAATGGAACTGTCCTTGAGTTTAATCTAAATTATCTAAGAGACATAGCAAAAAACATTCAGCTGTGAGAAGGTGCGTTGGGACAAAGGGAGGGTGAGCACACTAGGCACCTATGGTAAGCAGAGTAGATTAGCCTACGCATATTTGCATTGCTCTATATTTGGACTGTATATACAGGACACCAGCATGAGCAACAACACTCAAATCGCTGACAGGTGATGTGAATAACACAGATTATCTTGTTACAAGGCACCTGTCAAGACCTGAGATATACACTATTAGGCAGAAAGTGAACAGCCGGTTCTTAAAGCTGATGTGTTGAAAGTAGGATAAAAGGACAAGTGTAATAATCTGAATGACTTTGACAGGGGCCAAATTGTGATGGCTAGACGACTGGGTCAGTTCCTTATCTCCAAAATGGTGCATCACGTGTGGTATACAATGGTGAGAACCTACCAAAATTGGTCCAAGAAAGGGCAACCAGTCAACCAACATCAGGATCATGAGCATCCAAATCTCACTAATGCACATGGGAAGCACAGAGCAGCATGTTTAGTCTGTGGAGCTACTGAACCACAAATCATGCATCATACCTTACTGTGTATGGGGTGAATAGTCACAGACCAATCAGTGTCCTGTCCACAGGTGGCAGCATTTACATATTTACATTAGGCACATAAGCATCTGAACTGCACAATGCTGTCGCTAATCAGCATATGAGGATTTACTGGCCAAAGGGTAGTGTCACCTCAGCTTCACTGCCATGTTAATACCCTGGAGCTTTAGTTTTGTTGGGTTTGTTTTTAAACTGTTTTGTTATTAAATATATAATTAATGAAAATCATGTTGTTCTTACAGAACATGTGCATTACTCTCTGCAACTGAAGCAATAAGGCGGAAACACTGAAACAATATACACACTGGCGACTCAGATTCAACTATGCCACAAATTCAATTGTGCAAGCACAAAAATACACATACACACAGTGCGGATCTTTGTTTTTATTAAAGCTTGTCTCTCTAAGCTGTGGTGACCTGGGAGGCTCAAGCAGCGTGAACTCTGTGACCTCTCTGAGCTCTGAGGTGAGCGGTCACAGACCCAGATAATGAGCAGACAACAGACCAGCTTCTGATTAGTCTAATATAGCTACTGCTCTAATACAATATTTGGAAGGCCTTTGCTCCGTGAAGGCTGGTGTGAATCTAAAACCTGATGTCTCTTATTTGTCTCTTTTCTGTGCTGCATACGGCATGAAAGGAATGTACAGAAACAAAATTAGTGCATCTAAAAATCTCAATGAATGAAATTTACCCCAAAAAAATTAAAATCAGACTACAAGACATTAATGAGTCTCAACACGCACTGTGAATGATCATATACAGACTTTGCTTTTGAATTGTGGTTCGACAGAAGTATTTAAAAAAAAACAGACTAATGAAACTGTTACCCCCAGAAAATATTATTTAAAAGAGAAAATAATTTGATCATAGAGACACGTTAAATTAAAATGTGTTCTGTAAATAGTATCACAGGTGTCTTCAAACTTGTAATCACTCAGTCTGCCTATTTAGAGGGTGAAAATGTGTCACTGTGCTGTTTGGTATCATGGTGTGTACCACACTGAACATGGACCACAGAAAGCTAAGGAGAGAGTTGTCTCAGGAGATTAGAAAAAAAGTATAGACCAGCATGTTAAAAGGTAAAGGTTATAAGACCATTTCCAAGCAGCCTGATGTTCCTGTGACTACAGCGGCACATATTATTCAGAAGTTTAAGGTCCACTGGACTGGACGTGGCTGTAAGAGGAAAACTGATTACAAATTGAATAGATGGATAATGTGAATGATAACCAGAACAACTTCCAAAGAGATTAAAGGTGAACTTCAAGGTCAAGGTACATCAGCGTCAGATTACACCCTCTGTCGCTGTTTGACTTAATGGAATACTGATGGAGGACTCCGCTGCTCAAAGCAAATCATAAAAACTGGAATTTGCCAAAATGCATACCGACAAGCCACAAAGCTTCTGGGAGAATGTCCTTGTCCAGATGCGACAAAACTGGAACATTTTGGCAGGTCACATCTTGTGGCTCTATGTTCACAGATGTAAAAATGAAGCACACAAAGAAAAGAACACATAATGTGAAACATGGAGGTTCGGCTTGGTTATGTTCTGGGGCTGCTTTGCTGCATCTGGCACACGGTGTCTTGAATCTGTGCAGGATGCAATGAAATCTCAAGACTATCAATGCATTCTGCAGCTAAATGTGCTGCCCAGTGTCAGAAAGCTTGGTCTCAGTCACAGGTCATGGGTCCTCCAACAGGTTAATGACCCCAAAACACAGCAAAAACACCCAAGAATGGCTTACAACAAAAAAACTGGACTATTCTGAAGTGGCCTTCTATGAGCCCTGATCTAAATTCTATTGAACATCTATGGAAAGAGCTGAAACATGCAGTCTGGAGAAAGCACCCTTCAAACCTGAGACAGTTGGAGCAGTTTCCTTAAAAGGAGTGAGCCAAAATACCTGTCGACAGGTGCAGTCTCATTGATAGTTACAGAAATCGCTTGATTTCAGTGATTGCCTCAAAAGGTTGTGCAACAAAATGTTAAGGGTACCATTGTTTTTGTCCATGCCAGTTTGATTAATTTGTTTTTTTTAATGCTTCTGTTAAACCACAATTCAAGAGCAATGTCTGATTTTCATTAGTTCATTTTCAGTCCATTTTTATTGATTATTACTTTTGTCAGTTTCATGTTATGTTAACCACCTTATGTAGTCACAGGAACTTAAATCATGAATGATAATTCAGCACTTTATTGGTTTACACAAATTTTTGTAAGATTCTAAATCTGTAAAAGGTAACTAGCAACTAATGCTGCAAAATAAATGTAGTGGAGTAAAAATTTAAATTACTTACTTACTTACACCTCTGGTCACATATTGTTTGCTGACATATACTGGTGCTTGAAAGTTTAGTAACCCTTTAAAATAGTCATTTTGTGCAAACAGTATTGTATTCTTTTTGGGGACTAGTGGCTTCCTGCTTGTGACTGTCATACAAAATATTGTTCCTCTGTGTCCTCCTGATGGTGGACCAATGAATGTTATGAATGATATTATTCACTGCATAAGAGATGAGAGGGCTTTAGTTTTCTAGACGTTACCCTGTGGTTTATTGTGACCTCCAGGACTATTAGACGCCTTGTTCATGGTGTGATCCTTGTTGGCTGACGACTCCTGGGGAGTGTAACAATGGTCTTGAAAGTTCTGCATTTGTACACAATCTGCTTGACAGTCGAATGGTGGAATTCAGATTCTTTAGAAATTATTTTATAAATCTTCCCAGACTAGTACTCATGAACAACTCAGGTCTTCTGAAATGTCTTTTGTTTGAGGTTGTATTTCTACAGAGAGAGAGGATTCACAAGCTTTGAAACATCACTGTTGGCAGGACAGGCACATGCACATCTGCTTATCTAAGCAGCAAACAGTTGTGTGTTCCTTGTAGATTACCATACAAAGCCAAACTAATGAGCCAATATTATTATATTTTAACAATTTTGTATCTGTTCCTTAAATAATTATCTCTTTTTATACTTGCACCCAGATAATTTTGGTTGTTTAGACCTGCAGTACTAATATCCTCTGTCATGATTCATGAGAGCTGGGGTCGGGTAAGGGACAATCGCATAATCTCTGCGAGAGGCAGGGGATGTGTCTCCAGCAATATATGAAAACTACAAATATGCCTCTCTCTCCCCATAATTGTCACGACAAACATTGTTTTCTTTCATAAGCTAAAAGAAAACAAATGTTCTCCTCTCACTGTTAAACCAGCTCCAAAACATACCAAATGCTGATTGAACTTCTTCATGATAGTTTTTACATGTCAGTGAACACATCAGCTGTGCGTGTGGCTCACAAACTTGAGCTTAAGTTTTAGACTGTATCCACGGCCATATACAATCAATCAATCACATCTACTTCACAGGTAAAAATCTGTTGAAACCACAGCATCATGCTTTATATACACATGTACACAAGCTCACAGGCAGACATTCTGTGCACGGTGAGCGGTGAGAATTTCCACTCTTTGCTCTCCAGATTTGGGCTTGGCCGTACGTTAGCCCTGTGGTGTGAGCGGTACTGTCCAGTACCGTTCCTGAGTGAGACTTCACAGCCTAGTTTGCCTATATGGACATGCCAGCACTAACTATTAGTTCCACAATTAGATGTTATTCCATTTCATAACTAAACAAAAACTGAATTAGCACAAGGCTTTTAAAACTGTTTTTCTAACATGGTTTGCTTAGTATTGTTTAGCTCAGTTAACACCAGTTCATAAAAGGCAAACAAAATGACAAACAGGACAGAACTACAGCACTGATAATCTGTGTATAATTAGTCTGTATAATTTCCCTGTTCACATATAGCGGTTACTGAACCAAAAATATTATTAAGAGCATCTAATGGATGATAAAGAGAGGCTGGGAACCGCAGGACTGAGCATCATAGTAAGCTAAATATGCCACACCCTCACTATTTCTTGGAATTCTTAGAAGCAAACATACCTGTAGTACTTCTTGCATGGTTTATTATTATATACCCATTTAACATAAATAATAAGGTGCTTTGTTTGTGCAGGGACAGAGTTCAAATTCCACAATCCTATCCCCAATTTCGAAATATAGCTTGTTAGTCATTGCCTATGGATAACAACATGCTGTCTAACATATTTTCTAAAGGACACTGGCACATAACAAATGTTATGAACATTAGTGCTGTTCAGGTAAGAATTATTGTTAAAGAGAAATCTCCATTTACCTGATAATTTGGATGATGTAGGAAATAATCTGGACACCCGGCCACAGCCATGTTTTGTGTTTTTAGCTCTTTGCCTTGTCTGGTCAGTTTCAATACAAGACGGACGCTGCAGAACCTGCAGAGGGATAAAAGCAGACAAAGGTTAGAGGTTAGTGGAAAAGTCCAAAGGCAGAAGGGGGAGGGGGAGAATGTCCAAGAGATGAAAGACAGGAGGTTGACAGAAAGAAAGCAAGTTGAAGTCTAAGTTCCGAGAAGACAGATATAGCACAGAGCACTTCTTAACCCACATAGACCCACAGTTCTCAACACCAACAAGCATAAAGGAACAGTGATTGGTTCCAAATTGTGAAGCACAGGAAAAAGAACTAAATCTTATTCAAAGCATCATCTGTTGTCTCAAAATGTTGATTTGTAACATGCTCAAAATCTATAATTGCTGTTTTGTGTTATGACCATGTGGCTTGTTAGAGGTTTTAAAGACTTACATTTCGTAGGCATTAGATTTTCAGTAGTAAAACCTAGCTTTTCTTAAAGGTGATGACAGATCATCTGCAGCAAGTCTGTCATAATGACTCTTATGTGGATGATAAAAGACCTCACTTCCGCAGTAATCCATTTGTAGAGAAGCTCACTATAAAGAAATCATGCACTCTGAATTACACAAGTCTCTGTTATGAAGACTAAAAATGAGATGCTTCCTTTATTTCATGTCTTCTCATCTTTGGTTTCCTGGTTCTTTTTACCATTTTGACTCTTACCCAACCAACAGTCTCACCATACTCCACCATACTTCAATTTCACACCAATAAATTATTGAACCATCTGCTGAGGTGCGGTCTATGTAAGTTAACATAACTTTAAAGGTTCTTCTGCTCTATGAAGCCTTGCTCCTGGCCATCTGTGGGTCAAAATCACCACAAATTCAACAACATGGCCTTTGGTCTATTTGAACTTCTTAAAGTGGGTATCCTATTAACCTGTAGACACTGCTGCCACTGAACAAATACCTGTAAACACAGACCCAAAAATATCCTGCAGGCACCGCTCCAAGTCTTAAGTTAGACCCTCATGGTACATTTGGAGCCAAACATTACTTGCTTACAATAAAGATCGTCTTTTATGCCACAGTTCATGACCCCCTGTTGGTATTTTAAAAATATGACCTGCCATTTTATAGACAGCTAATATTATCTCATGTTTGTATAAGCTGTTCTGAGTGAGCTACCCCTGTGGCTGTACACTGTTTGTATTTGCGTGCATTTCTCCCAGTACTTGTTCTTCTGGATACATCTTTAGTGTATGAGGCCATAGGTGCGTGTATGAGGATGTTAAGATATGTACTTGTATGGTTTTACATGTGTAAAGCCTCAATTTTGAAGAGATTTTGCTGTGTCTGAGAAGATCTAGTTGCTGTCTCCAGTCAGTGGATGTGAATTTACCCTTAATGTGCAAAACTTTCAAAGAAACAAAATTATAAACTGGCAGAAACATGAAACAGTCACACCAATACAGAATCATTTTAAAAAAGGGCTAGGTTGTATTATATATTGTCTGATAATCCTATAAAAATCCATGTTGCCATTTTTGTCATGTCCATATTGTGCATCAGAGCAGATGAAAATAACTTCAGATTATTAACTATAAATTCAGTTTCCATTTGTAATGAGATGTGGATTATGCTAAAAACTGCGTTAGCTGATGAGATAACAAAAATCTAAACTAAAAATAAAAAATAAAAAATTCCCACCAAAATTAGGCCTGCAAATAATAATAAAAGCATGAATGCATTCTAAACAAAGAGCATGTCACCATGGGCACTAAGGTCGCTGAAAGGGCTTATTTGTAATGAGTGTGTGTGTGGCCTGGTCGCCTGGCATGCAAGGACAGCTCGTCATTTACAAATTATTTACAGACACACAGTTTACAACAAAAACAAAACAAATTAACATCAGCCTAAGCTCTCAGAGCAGCCCCTCATTAGGCAACACAGACTTGCTGACTGGCCGTGGCTGAACTGTATGCTTATTATATTTCAAGAGTCAGGAGGTTGTGTAAGAGGGTTCAACTAACTATACTTCCCCTTTCCACGTCACAGGTGTGAATTCTGCCTAAACTGTGTGTGATAAAACACGGCAAAAAAGCTCAGGAGTTCCATGCAGCACTAAAATACCTTGCGACCTAAACTTCAAAGTATCCATATGTACCACAGTGACTCTCAGTTACTGATATATTGAACAAACACACATGCATGTATGCTTAATTGCGCTCTGACACAATCAAAGCCATTCCAGTGCAGGGATTAGACCTTCTCAGAGCCCTTTGATTTGACTCCTTCCACTTCAACGTACTGAAACCATCCCAGACTTTGACAGTTCACTAGAAAGGGGGCCTCCGTGTGCTGTGGCTGTACCCAGAGGTGAAGTGATTGCAGCTGCATTAATTAAAGTCATTTTTACTCAGACTTGCATGGGGGTTAATGTTAGCTGGTGGACTTCAAACACATGGGACTTAATAATGCCTATCATGAATCATAAACCCTTTTAGTACTGTCCTGAGTGAGACACAGCAAATATACTTCTGCCCTTAGGGTTTACCATTTCTGTGGAACATTTAGTTTGCTATTTGTATTATTTTAAAAAGGTCCATATGTGACCTTAAGCTTTTAGTTATGGATACTCTGTACTTCATTTCCATTACGCAAAGCCTGCCATTGTGGTTTAATATTACTACAGCTGTCAACTTGGCTATCTTTGTATGTACTGTACTATAAATGACAAATCTAAAAGCTTTAGAATATGTCTTCCTGGTGCTACATGCTACCCAGCACATGGGTTAATGTGCTGATATGTGCTTACATCTCAAGGGTCCAGCTTTAACATCCCTGGGTGATAAGCCCTACAGAGAAGCGAGAGGCGAAGCTTGGGATCACCAGAAACCTGGGCTATTTAAAGTAAAGCCTAATTGAAACAGCAGAAACATTTCCCTGAACAGTTTTCCTCTTTTACACTGTGGTGGATCAGTGTCTGTCCATCTCACCACACCAAAGATGGATGTTCAGATGAGTTTAGAGGCTCCAGGACTGTTTGCAACCAATACCATGATTGTAAATATAACATGCATTGCAAGTGTACGGATAAAAAAAAAATCATAAAAAACAAGAATGAGGGATTGAGAAAGGCAGATTCTGCAGGGCTGAGTCTCTTCTCAAATGATAAATATACATCTAGAATCATGTTTATTAAATCTCATTATGGTTTTAAATAGAGTCATTACTTATTTAAACCACAGCTTCCTCCCATATTAAATAACATGTTATTAACTTCTTTTCCCCTTCCTTAAGCCTTTTCAAGTTGTCCAATAAAAATACCTACAGTGGGAAATGGAAAAATTAAACTTTTAACCTCATACACTGTATACAGGCCAAACCTGAAATAAATGAATGTCTTATTAGCTGGACTGCCAAACATTCCTTGTAAAAAGAGGTTGGATTTTTTAAAACCTGTAAGTTGGTCTGGTTTGTTTGTCTTAACTGTCAACCTGCCTGTTTGATTGGTAATTCTGCTTTTCTATCATCCTGCTTGACTCTGTGTTAGTCTGCCTCTCACTCTGTGTTTACATGTATGTGTATCTATCTGTGAAGTAACAGCCCACCTGCCTGTCAGCCATTGTACATGTTCTTTTTTTGATTAAAAATGGCATTATAGCCTTTATTTGATAGTTATGGACAGGTAAACAGGAAGCAGTGAGAGACAAAGCTTCCCAGCAGGACTTGAGCTGGGGATATTGCGGTTGTGTGGTATGTGCAATAACCATTTAAATAAATGTGTACATTTCTGTGAGGCGTGCACAGCTCTATGTATATGCTCATCCTTTTCAAATTGGGAAAACATTCTAAATAGTGCGTGCTATTTATAGCGGGGCGTTTAGAGACATACTGTAGCATAAAGTTGTGCAGCTCAAGCATGTTTTTCTACTCCCAGCACTCAGACATAGTGCACAGAAGCACGTTCATTTAAATGAAGCAAGAGAAGTGCTTCATCTAACGAAATACACATGCCATGTGGAAGTTCATAACAACGATTATAGTTATGCCAAACTTATTACTGAACTAACAGAGTGTTTCTTTTGGGACATTAGAAACTGTTTGTGTATAATGTGATCTTCTGAAACACACGTGTGCAGTTTCCGACTTAGACACTGACAAACTGGAGTGATAAACCATAGTAAAATCAAACAATACAGGATTTTTATTTTAAAGTAAAGTACTTGTCTGGTTACATGTGAGATTAATTACATTACCTATACATTCACACATGAAACCTGCATTTCTGGGTTAAGCAGCCATAAAACAAGTCCCACAGTGCCCAACAAAAGCATCTGTACAGCTGAGCCGCACAGCTGAGTCAACTTTCCTTGCGTATAATTGTAAAATGTGTTCATCTCAGTCAGCTTGACTTCAGCTGACTGGACTGGACACAGCTTAACACTAGGCTGTTCAGCTCTGCTCAGTCATCTTTGGAATGCAGAGGGCACATTCTTTCCATAAAGGGGAATGGGCGAAAAAACATGAGCATTACAGTGAACCCCAATCAGCATGCACTAATTTTTGGGCAAGTCAGAGATGGGCGGGAGTGACGAGTGATGAATGAGGATCATATGGCAGAATATGCAAGTATTTGTGCGCAAACATACATACTTTTTAAAATTCCCACACATTACAGAGGGTATGTGTAGCTCTTATGGATTTTTTAATCAAAAGAAATCTGATAAGCCAGAGCGATAAGGCAGAGAAGGAAGTATGTGTCATTTCTAAGGTTTTCATATACCGTACCAAGAAAAACATGGGGTAAAAAAATAATAATTCACACTTAGGAGCTAAAGTACATTGGTGCCTTTATTGTTTTTATTGTAGATGTGTGTAATGTTACTGGCATTTAAACAAAAATAATGTTGCATTATTTTATGCATTACCCTATTTCTTTTCTTTTTTTTATTTTATGCCAAAATTGGTGCAACCAAAAAGTCCTACAGGTCCATGGAGAGAAAAAAAAAAAAAAATCAGACATTTGTCACACTCTTCTCATTTTCTTCACTTACCTAAGCCTTCCTACCACCCTGATTGTTACTGTTAACCCATACTGCACTGTAACACATCAACCTCTCTCCTGGATCCACACCCTCTCTATTCAAGCCCTCCTCTCAGCACATTCTGCAGGGCTCTAGTTCTGAACATAAACACCATCTTAATTCTAAAATGGCACGGCTCCAACTCCGTGTTTGTGGAACCCATTGAAGTGATTGCACTGACCGTAACCCAACCCCTAGAGAGGGGAGGTCAATTATTCTACTGCGTATGTTTAAACTAGCACCTTAAGTGAGACTATTTAGCCTGAAGCTGTAAGCTATCAAAACCTTCAACTTTATGTGCTGTACGTGAGACAGGCAGTGTATGGGTGGAGCTAAGTTGTGCATTATAATGTGAAGTTATGAGCTGTGGTACAAAATCTTGTATTTTTTCCCGTCCCTCTTGAATTTAAACGTGATAGTCTAAACAAGTCGTATTATTCAATCCCTTCTTACTAAATATAGACTATGTTGAATATAGAAATGTTGAATCATCAGATGTTTCTGCAGCCAGCGAACAGTATTACAATAACACACAACCTGACTATTGGTCAAAACCTTCGGTATTCTAAGAAACCCTGCAATTAATTCCAATTATCGACTTTAAAGCTTCTCAAATGAGGCTGTTAGAGTGTGTGTGTGTGTGTGTGTGTGTGTGTGTGTGTGTGTGTGGGGCCCGGTTGTTGTTTCTGCAGTAATGCAACACTGAAAGACAGGGAGAGAGTTGAACAGAGCATCTCTGTCTTCTGTTTTAATCGGCAGATTAGATGGTAGTCACTCCTCACTGGATGTGCTTGTTGCACATGTTGATTAGTCATTAATTGGCAGCTTTTATTATTTGAGAGCAGCAGCGTAAAGTGGAGCTATAAGAGAGGGCCTGATGTCATGCCGGGGAAGATTGAATAGCTCCAGTCTATGAGAGAAAGGCCTTTTGGAAATGTGGACGGTGCCTAATTGGATGAGGATTTCATTGGACTGCTTGGGAGAATTGGTCTTATGCAATGACATTGGTGAATGGATGGGGCCTGGAAGTAATGGTGCTTGTGCACAAGTTGGCTGCAATGGGGATACCAGAGGGACATGTTTGATGGATTTACATTATTTTTTAACAGTTTTTACTAAAGTTGCTGGTAGCACATACGTAGCTCCACCCACTGACAATTGTGGCTAAATACACAGAATTATCACATCAGATCCACTTTTATTTAAGAGCACAACTCAACTAAAACCATAACCATCAAGTCTTGCATCAGCATCTTCAACACAGAGAGAAATTCTAATCCTCCCCAAAAAACTGACTTTGTAAGTACAATAACATTTAGCTTGTAGTATAAAAGAGAGTGAAGCTCTTTGTGACCACTTGAGGGGGAAAGGAGAACATGATTTATTTTATGTACATGCTCCTAGGAATGCTAACAAGCTTGGCTGGCTGAAAAAAAGAATCATATTAACAAGGACTTAACATAAGTCCTATTCCTAAGTACTAAAGTACACTACTTTAAGTCCTAATCACTTTTAAGTCTGAGAATAACACTAGAAAACCAGAGGGCAGAAAATGCAATCAAGCACGACACATTACATGTACGGTGGCACTTAAGTTTGTGGAACTTCATCATTTTTTTAAATTTCTGCATAAATATGACATGGTTTTCATGCAATTGCTAAAACTAGATAAAGGGAACACAATTAAACAAATGACACACACAATATATGTATTAATTGATTGTGGTTAACTATCCAATCATATATTTGTAAGCAAAAACATATGTGAACCTCTATTAAATTCCACATGCTAACTGTTATCAAATCAGGGACAAAACCATTTCTAAAAAGTTCAAGGGTGGTAGACCAGCAAAGATTACACCAGTACAAGTGTAATAATTCAAAAGGTCACAAGAAACCCTGAGGTAATGTCTATGAAACTCAAGGCCTCTCTTGCAGTAGCTAATATCAATATTCATGAACACACCATCAGCAGAAAATAGAACAACTGCGAGAGGTTGCTGGAATGAAGCCACTACTCTCCAAAAAGAACACTTCTGCCCATCTACAGTTTCTCAAGGAAAACCGAAGCATAACTTTTTGGCTTGAATATGAAGTGTTATGTTTGGCGACACTGTATGCAGCAAGACACCAACACTAACAACACAAGTAGTTCTACTAAAGGATAGGTAAAACAGAAGGAATTTAAAGGTTTTGCAATTGCAGACTAAAAATCTTGACCTTGAGTCCTATAGAAATGATGTGGAAAGACATGAAGCAAGCACTTTATGCAAATGAAATCTGTTCTGGAAGAAAAGATCCCTAAATGTGCCAAACTGCCGAACAGCTACCGAAAACACTAACTTCATTTTATTGATGTAAAGAGGAGTCAAATGCTTATCATCTGATCATCTTAAATTAAGTGTAAGGGTCTCATTTGTTTAAATTGGGTTCCCTTTACAGTTTTAGGAAAATCTGAACACATTTCAGTTCATATTCAAGCAGAAAGAGAAAATTCTAAAGGGTTCACAAACTGTCAAATGCCACTGTACATAAGGTGAAAAGTGCAAGATTCGGGGCGTGATAGGGAATCAGAATGAGGTTTAACACAACGTTATTGTTCGAGAAAAGAAAAAAACCTATATTGTTTGCACATTTTGCACTCATAAATATTTCTAGAAAGAAGTATTTTCTGTTTTGAATCACACGGCACATGTACCAAAGCCGACCAACCGTGGTTTGTTTTGATTTTGCATTACAGATTTGGAAACACAGATCAACTGAGAGAAACAGAGATAAAGTGAAACTAGGAAAGAAGCCAGCTAAAGACAGAGTCAGTTAAGATTAGTAGACATTGCAGTAGACATGATGGACCAAGAGACAAAGATGAAGTGACAGACAAATAGACAAAAGAAAACAAACACAACAGAATGAAAATGGTGTACTAGTGTGACACATAGTACATTCACACTGTATTACCTGTACACACCCGAGCCTATGGTCCCCCGGGTGTTCAGTTACCTACAGAATAAAGGCAACATTCTTGCCTCTCACGCAGGTTTGGGTTTCAGTCACATTTGGACCAACACCAGACAGAGAGAAACCCAACCTATTGTACACTGTAGTGGTTTGACAAGAATTACATCACCTTAGGTCACAAGTGGAAAGCAGAAACATTCGGGTTTGTACAGATCCATATTTACAGCGTGGTGGTGGAGGGGGAGGAATAATACCACAAAGCCTTTCCTCTGGCAAGGGTTTAGTCTTAGAAATTACTTCTCACAAAAAATAACATGATTACTCAGCAGTTATAGTTGAGATACCAAGTACATAGAACATCAGTTGTTCCAATATCAACAATAAGTTGTCATATTAGTCTTAGCAAATGTTGTTACTCGAGTACAAATTCAAACAAACCAAAGAAGGACTTTTTAATAGAAGAACTGTATGTACAATATGCTGAAATAACGCTGGATCCTGCAGATGAGTCCAAACTTTGTCTTTCACTACATAATTAATATCACTGGAATATCCAACATCACTGGATTGTTTTTTGGACCGCTGGCCCAGCTCAACATTTGGGTACGGAGGGCAAAGTGTCAGTTGACTGCCATGGACTTAGTTGTGGCCCTGTAGCAGGGCTGGGTCAATGGTTTCATGACATCAGGGAGGGCGTATTAACAGTGTATAAGTCTAAACTGACCAAAGCTCGCTCCGTGTTGGCTGATGCAAGACCCAGTGGAATGTTGCCTAGAGCAGGACCACAAGCCCTTACACCATCGATACCAGCGAACAGGCTATATCTGTCACTGTGTGCCTTATTTGCAGAAACTAAATGCACACAAAGCAAGGGGAAAGCAATTTTACTTGTATCCGTACATCGGGTGAAGTGCTACAGTTAAAGCTCAGTTAAAGGTTTAGGTTATGCACGAAGACTCTTCCAAACATACAATATTTGAATCAAAAAACCAATGGAGTATGAGAAACAGAGCCAAATCATATTAGATTCTATAAGGAGTCTCTCAAAAGACAAAACACACAAGTCTGACTCCTACACAGAGTTGAGTATAGCTTATTGTAAGTATAATTATGTGCAATACGAGCAGTCAGCAGCCTTTTGGCAGCCTGCAGTCTTGCAGAGTTCATGCCCCGTCATGCCTGTGCTTACTGAGCATGGACTTGAAATAGCAGGACTGGTGCTGAGGGGGTGAAAGAAACCACAGCTCAAACAGTTGCCATGTGCACAGAGATGTAACCACAACATAATTAAATGAAAGAAAGCAGGAAATAATGGGCAGAGGCCAGGAAAAGAGAAATCCTCTTTGGGTTTGAATTGGGGAGAGTCAGATAAATTAATAAATAAATACATCTGAAAAGATTACTGAGTGTGCTTAGCTTAATTTCAAATGTACGTTGAGGTTAAGAAGAGTATACAGATTTTGAATGAATCCAACAATAATAAACCTGGTAAGGGCTGAATGTTACAGGCATTCACAACCACAATATTAATTCATACTTACTAGTCAGCAATTCTCTACCCACAGGTGTCCCACACACTGACAACCCCACATTTAGGTGTATGATAAATTTCTTTACACTCAGAGAAACTCTCATATCAGGATTTCAACAAGGGTTCCCTCTGAAAACACGCAGTGGCAAGACAGATTTGGGACTCACCTGAAAATGTAATCATGCGCACGAATCTCTTAAGTGCCTCTTTTCAGTCTAACACCACATTCCCAGTGAGTGGCCTAATCTGCATTCAGAACACACACGCCAATGTCGATAGTTCCCACAATCATAAATTTGGGAGGTTATGCAAGTTTCTGCAGAGACCACATGCAGCCAATAAAGAAATTGATTTGGATGAGCGCCCAATGACAGGACATATTAGACTATCTATGAAGAGTTGCTTTGTCAAGACATTTAAACATAATGTTAAATAAGATAATGATCAGGCTCTCTCTCCCTCACTTACTCTTCCTCTGTCTAAGAGCGTTGACAGTACTAAACAGTTTCTCAAAGAACCATAGAGCAGTTGAGTGAGTGGACCACAAGCTCCAAAAGATCTGACAGCCACACATCAGGGACCCCAAGGTGACATCCCAAAACAATCCCAGAGGGCAACATTTTAAAGTTGTATTCAATTAAATACTCTAAACCTGCTTAACTGGTGCAAAACTATAGTGCAGAATTTTTATAGTTAGCTCAGTGATTAAAATGCTTCTTCCTTCTTCTTATTGTATCAAGTTGAGGCGGCTCCAAAAGTAATTTAAGTCAACAACTCCTGCGTTTACTGGGGACCTTCTGGAACCTAACCAGTGACCCCATGGGAGTCCCCGAGGATCACTTTGGGAACCACTGCAGTAGCGCTACAGGAGTATGCCTGGGAAAACGCCTCTTTCTCCCCCTCCCCACCCCCAAAGCAAATGCTGCCAAAAGGACAAGGCGATAAAAGGCGAGACTGGTGAAACTCTCACAGAACTGAGTTGGGGGTGGGGGGGCGCAACACGGGTAGCAAGAGTCCTACTGGATAGAAAGTAAACTATAGGCTACTGTGGACTGCTGTTACGCAACAGCGAATAAGTCAGGTTGTTCCCCAAGACAGACTTGAATCACGTTTTATAAAGGAGATATTCAGGCAGCTTATCGGCACGCGTACTAACCCTGGAACAGGCTGGGGTGTCTCCGGTCAAAGCTTTCCACTGGAAACACAATGAAGTCAGTTTAGTTCCATGCCACGGTCCAACACGACGAATAAACTTGGCTACAAAGTTCAGTGACTGGCCGCTACGTTGTCAGAAAGGAAGGCATGGACCCAGCCAGGTCCCGCTAGGCGGTTACGCGCAGTGTGTGCACGTGTGTTCCGACCCGCAACACAGCGCGTGTCATCACAACAGCACACTGAAGTTATATTACACGCTCGCGGTCACCACTTTTTATCCACCCAACAGGGCGCACGAGAACTGCCTCTTCATCCGGTAACATGCACTTACCTTCCAGCAAGATCAGGTCAGTTGAGGCTGGCTACGACCCCCAGAGACAAGCACCGAGACTGGCGGTCTGGAGATGAAGGGACACTCGGCAGCGTTGGATCAGTCCAGGGTTTCATTCCCGGACTGGACAGACACACACATGCAAGAAGGGGAGCAGGCGAAAACAGTTGCTGCAAAGACTGCAGACAGCTCATCTCAAGCGGCCAGGGAGGACACACATACATACACGCACACAAACACTCACGCACGCAAACAACCCCTCCCCTTTAGATTAGACCACGCCCACACATGAGGGGTGATTAATGCGGCGTTCAGGTCCCATGGGAATAAGGGCGTATTCGGAGGATTCCTCTTTCTTTGAAGAGCTGCCCCACTACCATTTTGAGTTCAATGAGTGCTGATATAAAATTTGTAACTCATTTGTACAAAAGGCGGGGATCACAGTGTTTAAATAAACAACATTTTCCACAGGTTACAAGCTGTTGCCCATTTAACATTTTTATTAAACGCACAAATTATTGCTCACTTCCAAATGATTCGAGCTACTTTAAGCACAGTTGCAGCATCGCACCACCTGTAAATATATCACCTATAAAATAAACTTTTAGGTTTTGACATTATCTATCAACCTTCCCTTCAATCTTCCTTCACTTTACAAACGTTCTTTAAACCTTATTCAGCTCTTAATGTAGTTTTACCATTGTCATTAACATAAACATTGCTTTACAATACTTCTTTCCCCCAGACAGGCTACTAAAATATCCTTTAAAGTAAAATGCAACATTAAGGGCTTGACATTGTTCTGTCCAGATAAGATAACCTTTTAAAATATACCCCTTGGGTTAGAATACACACCTTGAAGGTGCCTTGTTTCCTTTGCTTGCTTTTTATCCACAATTCCTTACAATGTGTTTAATGCTACATACATATAGCTAATGCTAATGATAAAACCATTACAGAACTTTAAGTGTATTTCTAAGACTGGGAATGATGCAAATTTTTTTCATATTTGTGTGACAAATATGCCCAAAAAAAAAAAGAATCAGGAAGGGGGCAAATGCCTTTTCACAGCACCCTATATAAAAGTATATGGATTTTTTTTGTGTGTCTGCTACAAATTATTTCCCAAAAATACCCGTCAGAGCTAAAATGTTCACTATGTGGCCTTAATGATTGCATGGCAAGAATACCTTCACGGTACACCACAAACTAAAGAACAAAACTCGGCTTTTAATTAAAAGCCCTGTTCTGACAGGCACAATCAGAAATAAAAACACCAGTAGCTGTGAGGTATGTATGTATATTGCACAACTGGGGGTCAGATCTCATTGCACCAGAGTTACCTTCCAGTCACTGTTGTTATTTTATCCCTCTGAGCCTTGTAAGTCTATTGCATAAGGTCCTCTGATGTTTATATGACTGAGAGCAACATCAAGGCGTATACGTCCGGTTCATGTGTTATTGCAATTTAGAAATCAACTACGTTAAAAGTACGTTAATAAAACTTAGAGAGCATGACGTGCACTGGAGATAATGGGTTGAACTGCTGAACTCCACAGCTATGTCTACAACAAAGCTGTGCCTCAGGCTTAAGTGACACCAGGGATAACCCAGCATTCACTTCATCTTTCATACTGCCTGCAATATTTCAGACATGGATTATGTTAAGTGATGGGAACACACCACGGGAGCCTGATGTGCAAAAGGTCATCAGTCCTGAGTTGTGTGTGTATATGTCTGGATCAGAGCAACAGAGGGTTCACACTGTGCCCCCAGTGTGTAAACACACCCTCAAGGGAAAACATTGTGCGGTCATTGCATCACACACATACTTAAGATACAAAAACACATCGTGTCACTCATATCCAGGGTGCCACGATGCAACAAAGCTTTTTTCCATCCACTGAGACATAAACTAAACCACATTATGTTGATTTCACCTCATCAGACATTCTGAATCATACGGGGCCTTTGTTCAAAGTGATTGATCAGATACATAGTAGACTATGCAGCATTAGAACACAAAGTCAACATACACCCCTGCTGATCATTGCTGTCACTATGTCCATCACTCATAAGTTGGCTAGTCAAGACTAACAAAGCAATGTAATATAAGCCAAGGCAGTTGGTGAATGGCTTTCATTAGTGTGTTTCTCACAGGACTACAGATGAATATGCTTTCAGTAAAAGCTGCCACAGACTGAACTCAATACTTTTATTGCTCATCTTTGAGTAAGACACTTCCCCCCCTCATACCCACATGAGGACAATCGATACAAAGTGGCTGATGTGGTCTAAATGACATTATTATATGAACAAAATTTTAGTAGTCAACATGATGATTGGCATGGTGACATGTATCATTCCTTCCCTGTCTGAGGCATATATTTGTAACTGTGGAGACATCCACCCAGCCATCCACAATCTTAAGAGATTTGTAAAGCATATTAGAGTGGCTGAAGAGTGAGGGTGAATTTTCACCCACAAACAAGTCTGTGGCCCCTGCAGGAATTTACAGCTCTCCCTGGCCGACATCGCTATGCCCTAGTAAGTAAAATCTCTGAATACACCATAAAATGCAGATATACATATTGATCTTTTAAATTTCACATTTAAAATGTACAATTATATACAGGTTCACTTTGTTTGTACACGTACATGCTAGCAAATGGCATAATTATGATGAAACTTGTTTATAAGAGTTTAATGACCAACAGTGTACACTGTGTTTTCCATGTGATTTTGTAACTAATCTGGATATTTGCATCATTCAGTTGCTTCTTGGGTAAGGTGGTCATCCTGAGGGGATGAGTACTGTTTCAGAAAACAGGAATGCAGGTTAGAATCAAGTTCTGTGAGAATCATTTTTTGTGCAACCACATAGAGATGAGTCAGTGCCATGAGCTGCTACCCGGAATAGTAGCTCATCTGTGGTGTGGCAGAGGGAGCGGTTACAATATATTTCTTAAGGACAGCAGGATGACCACATCTGCAGGCAACTTCAGTGCTGGGAATTGCACAGTAACATCAGAGTAATGCTTTCCAAGAAAGGGTTCATACTATTAACTGCTATTTTAATAGGCAGAGTGACTTATGCAAACTGATAAGTATAATGTTAACAAAGACATTCAAAGAATGTTTGCTGTTTATACTTGATTACAAAATTATTTATTGAATTAAAAATTAGGTAGACAAAAGTAACTGTGCAAAGTTACCAAAAATGAGCTCTTAAAACTTAAACAATAAGCTGTAGCTTATAAAACAGTCACACAATCAACTAGCCTTCTATGAAAGATTTGAATCTATCACTGCAATGATCTTTCTTCAGTTTACCAAATATACAATTCAACAAAGTGCAGTAGGCTCTAATAATAGGCTAGTATATAGATGAAAATAATGAAATAAAATAATAGTGAACTATGTTTCGAATTTCGCAATTAAGCTTACATTAAATAAAAACTCTATACAATACAATTCAGCTACTCTTCGATATATCTCACTATTTACAACAGCAATCATTTACAGCTGACATTGATGCTCTGGAGTTTCTACTTTAACTGTAGCATTTAATGGCAATGGGTCACACTCCTCTACACTGTAAGCTTTACCTACAGATGAGTAGAATAAAATGCAGTAATGTATTGATATAATGTATTAAATTAAGGCTATGGATAAATACTGCTCTCCTACAATGGCTTTTAATATTACACAGCCATTGCATATTGGTAATAGATTGTTGATAAACTCTTTGCTCAGGGTGGCATTAACCATTGATATACTATAATAACAGAGTTTCAAAAGTATTAAAATGTCAGGGAAGTGGAAGTTTCAACTTCCTATGTACAATATCAAACACAAAAAGCCACGGTCACTTTTACAAATTTCTATGGAGTACTGACCATGTATAACAATGTCTTCATATTTTTAAAATTGGTGGTAGAATCAGGAGCATGATGAGGCACTAGTTAGTAATCACAATCATGCTCCTCCTCAGAGCCAAAAATAATGGAAATTGGCATCAGGGACCAGATCTGGATAAAATCAAATATGAAAAATATTATCAAGAATTTATCCATTGTTTGTTTTCGGAAGTGTGCCTACAATTTCAATAACCTCAGTTTGTTAAATCAATATTAAGTATTCAATATCTGGAAACATCATCCGTTCTGACTTATTACACCCATATATAGTTTTTTATAGCAAACATTATTTACATAACACTGACCGAGCAACTGTATGAGGCGTCCAAAACTCAATATGGTAAAAGCACATACAAATCATTAAAACTAAAAAATCTGAAAGCAGCTTATTCCATTTAAATTAGCTTTGATTGGCACACATTTTGTACTATGTTCCAGTTAAATCTAGCAGATTCATACACAAATGGCAAAATGTGTGAAAAGCAATGTGTTATAGAAGTAGACATTTTCACGAACATTTTCCAGCAAACT
>OMLM01004215.1:18740-30001 GCA_900302695.1 Helostoma temminkii | reverse complement strand
GTAGACGAACATTTAGAACATGTTAGAGCTAGAAATAAGATACCAAAGTATTCAAAGAGATGTTACAGGTGTTTGGCTACTAACAGAGAAACACTCCCCTTGCAATAAGAAATATTCCTTTCATAAAAAAAATCAGTGAAAATAACATTCTCCCTGCATTACTGTTTTAAGGCCCAAACCTGGTAGTGAGAAGTGTGAAGTTTAAATAATTCTCTCAAAATGTGATTCAATCTACTTTTCTGAATGTCTGCTATAAAAGCACAATGGCAAAAACAACAAACAAAAAAACAAAAATGGAATTTGCTAAATGATTCTTCATTGTAGTGATGTTGGCTCCCCTTCTTTCTGCCGAGGAAGTGTTGAGGAGGTTGCATGGATTGTTCCCTGTCTCCCATTCACTTGCACTGTCTTTGTGGGCACGGCGACCTAGTTAAAAGAGACACGACATGTCATGTTTGTATTTCTCTATTCAAGTAATGACAGGAGTAATATGTGATGGCATGCTGGAGAGAAGACATCAGGTTGTGTGGTTACATGGAGTTTGGCTACAACGCTATGTTCATTATTTTCTGAACAACACTTTTATCAGTAACTTTAACTAATT
The DNA here is from genome assembly GCA_900302695.1 of Helostoma temminkii. Classification (NCBI taxonomy): domain Eukaryota; kingdom Metazoa; phylum Chordata; class Actinopteri; order Anabantiformes; family Helostomatidae; genus Helostoma; species Helostoma temminkii. The sequence continues at coordinate 29,397 of OMLM01004215.1, read as the reverse complement.
TTAACAAAAACCCTTCAAGTTTCTGGCAACTTTACACAGGCACCAGTCTTAAATTTGACTTTAACTTAAGTAAAAATCAAATGGCTTCTTTGGCTCAAAGACTCTTGAAAGAAAAAAAAAAACAAAGCTAATCATATTTAAATGTTAAATTAGCATATTTGATTTCTTTTCATCTGTAGCTTATATCATTTTCGCTGTTCTACAGACAGAACAGATGACATAAAATTGTGGAAACCAGTAGTAGATGTAATTTAATCCAGTGGGATATGTGGGGTTGTGTTACTCACCTTCATCACTGTGTTTTTGTGAAGCAGCAGGAATTGAAAATCTAACAGTACTACTGCGAATAGATGAATCATTTTATCTACACTTCTGCACAAACTTTCAAACTATCAGTCTGTGGTGTGCTGTAATTAGGTGGTGCGTTCTTCAGTTTTTGTACCTTTTTTAGTCTTTCAGCAGCAGATCCAGAGCGAATGGCCTCCAGCATAGCCTGCCTGGCCAAGGCAGGGTTCATGGGGGAGTTAGCATTTGGATGTGCCACAGTGCTAGGCTTACCCTTGGGCAAGATAGGGGGAGGAGGTGGAGGTACAATCATGGGTGCTGGTAGCAGGGGTGGTGGTGGAATAAAGACAGCAGAAGTGGAAGTTAAAGAAGGAGGGGTGGAAGAGGAGGGGGCGTCTGCACTTTTCTCCTGCTCGGAAGCTGCCTTCCTGAATTTCTCAAGCTCATCAGCAGCCTCAGATTTGGTCTGCAGGACACAAAGGAGTGAGACAATGATAACTGTAGACACATAAACACAGGCAGATGGCCAGCTGCTCTCACATATGTCCATCTGAACTCTCACTTATGGCCTAACACACAAATGCATCAACATACACAGATCCTCTTTACTTCAAAGTATTTTTTGTGTTATAATCTTCCATTTGTTATACGATACACATTGACATTTTTATTAATTTATCTTATTTATTTTCAAAACTCCATTGCAAATAGTCATTTTGTTTTATTTATTCACTTTTTTGAGAACAACTTTGAGCCTGATTTACTCCTGCAGCATTCCAGAGATTCCAGTTCTGGTAAGGATCTCTAGAATAGAACCGCAGATGCTTCAGCTACAGCAGCACGTTTTCTGCCCCTTTATTCCACATGGCTCTTTACATGACAGCAAGCCACAGCTCACAGTCTGCACACTGGGATGGAAATAGACACTCCTGTTTGCATAACTTGCTCATGCACGGTTATGTGAGCTGCTAACTAGCTAACACAAAGTTTATCATTCACTTCTAAACCTACTTTTTATGCTATGCAATCACAATATGTACATACCTTTGTTCTTTCCTAAGTGAAACTATACTAAAAGTACACAGCCATGCAATGCCCCTTGAAGCTGTGCTGAATGCTACAATCAGTTTGCCAACATTCTCACAGTGATAATGCTAATATGCTGATATTAGCAGGCATGCACTAAGCACTAAAGTTATTAGAGTTCATACTGTGGGAACCTTCACTGGAAACCAAGCCAACAGTTGTCAAGACCTTTGATACAAAAAAATCCTTTGGCACATTAAGAAAAGCTAGTAGGTCACCAAGAGTATCAGCATTAATCCCCTGTAGACCACAGATCTCTGTACAATATTCCACAAACTGCATGTGAAATATTTCCATTTGGACCAAAGTTGTATTAATTAATTGTAAATCACATGGACGACCACCACTGACACCTTAAAGCCTTGCAGTTAGTTATGTGTATACGAGTATTGTTGATGTGTAAAAAGTATTTATTGACAGGTATTTGAGGATAAATGTGGGTATATTTAAAGACTAATGAAAGGGAGTGGAAAGTTGGTGGAATACTCAAAATTAAATGAAAACAAATTAATCATACCATGATTTCTTAGGGCTAGATTTGAACTCCATACTGACAAGACAAGAAATGAGAGTAAATAGCTAAGAGAGCATTTTACCTTCTTCAGCCTCGTAGAGTTGTTCTGGGCTCTAATGGCAGCCAAAAGAGCAGACCTCTCATTCTGCTCCTCATCATAAGAAACTTTCTTCGTGTTGCAGGGATCAGATATCTAATAGTAAAATAAGAAGACATACATCAAAAACCCTACTGGTGATCCTGCCAACACTTTCCATTCATCCAATGTACTGTAGTATATTTATCTTGATCTTACCTTTTTAAGCTTGTCCCTGCCTCTGCCTGTCTGGATTGCTTCCATCAGGTTGCTGTGCAAAGATGTCTCTTTCGCAACTGGTCCACAGACAACCGGTCTGAATTTTTTAACTGGTCCAAAAACAGTCACTGGCAGAGGTCCAGGTGTCGCACTGCTGTCAGACACTGTGACAGAAGGTGGTTTCACATCAGGTGTTAGATGGGTGGGTGTCTGGGTCATGTCCTTCATGTCCTGAAACAACATGAGAACTACTAAGTATACTGTAATATACAATATAGTAATTTTGCTGTACAATTCCATAGTATTTATCTCATTTTACCCATTACGTGCAGATATTTCTATCCAGATTTTACTTACACTTGTCTTACTATAGGATATTGTCTTTGGGTTTGTGTGTAGTTTGGCAGATGGGAGTAGAAGACTGCTTTGCGCAGGGGTGGGTCGAATGTGTTTATTATTATCTCCGTCATTATTGGTGGTCATGTTTGTTTGGATGGGACCACTAGACTGGATGAGCTTATCCCTGGCTGTTTTTGTTTCCAGCACATCAGCGCTTCCTTTGGTGGATACAACAGAACTTCCAAATGCTCCCCTATTTAGGCTCACTTCTCCAAAGTCCCTTTGCATAGCGGACACTTCCTCCGGGTAGCTCACAGACCTCTTAGGGCCAGTTGGTTTAGGTTTAGAAGAAGAGTCAGTCTCCTGAATATCTGACAAAGATGACCGAGAAGACTGGTGTGGATTTACTTGCATAGACTGACCTGATCTCTGGTAGCTGATACTATGTGTTTTCACAGAGGAAGAGAAGTCAGGGACAGAGTTGGGATTAACCAATGTCTTTGGGCTGCATTTAGTGATGGCAGATGCCACATACTGGCTTGAAGTACGCCTGGATGGTTTAAAGAAGGATATGTCTCTTTTGAATTCTGGAAAGAGAGGAGAAGGAGTAGGTTTATTACTTGGCGGTTCGATGTTTTTGGACACTGAAAACTTGTTCTCCTCATCTGCCTCCTTCTCCTTTGCAACTTGGACATCCTTTACTGGTTCTTTGGCTTCTTCTTTCAGCATTTCTGTAGGCTGGGCACTCTCTGTTTTTTTGTTGTCAGCGTTATTGGCCTTCAATGTAGTTTCCAAAATTACAGTGGGAGTACTTCTCAGACTATCCATGTTCTCCTCCTTAACCCTGTCAATCAAACCTTTGCTTTGGGGTACAGATTCATCATGTCTCTCATTTGAGGTCCAAAAAGCTTTGGCTTTTTCAAGAAGAACAGACTCCTCTTTGCAATTAATGTCAGCTCTTAATGGACGATCGCCTTTGTTCCGGTAGACACCAACTTTCACCATGTTTCCTTGATCATCAATCTTAATGGCACCAGCAGTTAAAGATCCAGCTGGTTCTCCTGTAGCAGCATGCATGACCGAAGGTTTTGGGGGGACCACGGTGAACGTTCTCATACCAAAGCGTGATGTGACTCGTGTGATTTTACCAGAAGAAGCAGAGCTGGAGCTATTTTGGAAAACCTTGTGCATCTCTTCATTTATTTCTGTAGACACTGATCTCTGAGTGTTTGGTGGAAGATCAGGTTTCATCTCTTGAAAAGACTGCGTGTTACTTTTTACAGGATCAGGTCTGAGCGCACTGCTCTCGCTCTGCATGTCAACATTAGATTTCACTGCGGATGTTTTGCGTTTATCCTCTTTCGCTCTGGTATCAATGTCTCCCATCACTTTAATTTTTTTCTTTATCATTTTTTCTTCCTTTTTATCATATATAGCCTTGTTTTCCATTGACTGTCTATGTTGCTTGGGTTGAGACAGCTTCTCAGTATCTGCACTACATCCTTTATTATCGTCAGGCGTTGTACGAGCATTGTTGTTTTGGTTTTGTGGCTCCACAATGGACTGATGACAAAAGCCTGGTCCTGTAATTGGAAGAGGTAAGAAGATCAATTTAATGTATAAGTAATATGTAACAGATGTTAAACTGGTTTTAGACTTAATTTTGAGTCCACGGATAAGCAGACTCTACTAGCTAGATGTCAACAAAAACATCAAAAGCATAAATTTCTGCATCTGTTCTACCCTTGCTGCCAGCTGACTCATTCCTGGTGATTGACTTTGCCTCGTTTTCTGCAATATTATCTTCATAGTCCTCAAGTACGTCATCGATGGCTGTGACTGGCACATCTATATCCACTACAGACACTGGCACATCATTGCTGTCTGTGGACATTGTATAGTGGGATTTCTTTGCAGAGACAACATCTTTACGGTCTGGAAAAAATAAACAGATCAAACCAAATGTGGAGTAAGGTTTTGCTAAAGTTTTAAACCAATTTTGCATTGATACGATCATACATACCAATCAACTACTAGAGTGGTATTTGGTGGTGTTATGAGAATTTTAATCACTTACTGAACTACAAATCATTCATGTTATTTAGTGTGTTGAATGCATGTACCGTAAAACTGGACTACCAATACATCATCATTTAAAAATATAAGTGAAAGTATTGTTATGCTGCCTCACCTGCAATGCTTTCTTCAAAATCTGCCAAAGTTTCACGGGGCTGGGTTGTGAGGGGGTCATCTCCATAACTGTCTTTTAATCTGCTTGACTTAGCCTGTGAGGTGATGTCATTGTCCCTTAAGGTGATAAGATCAGAAAACAGTGACACACATGAATACATGACATTTTTAAACAGTTGCGTATCTTAAGAAACCTACTTGAATCGCATACAGTCCTGTGAACAAATATTATTAACCACCTCCTGATTTCCTATCTTTTTGTGTATATTTCATATTAAATAGACCTCCAAACAAGCCAATGAATGAATGAATGAACATACTTTATTTTTAAATTTCTGTGGAGGCAGGCGGAAAAAAGTGGTTGTCACACTCAGCTGACTTGAACCCCACAGAAAATATCTGGTGGAATTTGAATACAGCTGCAGCACACAAACCAAATAATATTAGTGAACCATCGCCCATGAGGAATGAGCAAAAATTCCTCAGAAACTACCAGAAGCTGGTGTCCAGCTATCATGTTTGCAATAGATCATAACAGAAAGTAGTGAGGGTGCTTGTCATGAAGGGGTTGAGACAGTAGTAGTAATTAAAACATAAATTTTGTGCTGACTTGACACATTTGTTATGTTGAGCTGTTTAAAGTGCTCTTGTTTGGTTTGTTTATTGCAAACAGCTAAAAGTTAATTCTGCCAATTCACCTAATTTGCAATGGGTGCTGAATAAATCATAGTTCAACTGTATATGTAAACAAACACTGCAATCTACACTCATTTTTCTGTTCCCATCAATCATTTTGTGAAAAAGTTTAACACGGAGTTCCTGATAAAAGGCACTGTAAAAACATTAAATAATTATAAAATATAAAGTATTTAATTCTCAACATAAACATCATGAAGATGAAGACACGAGGAACTTTCTATCCTCCTCTGAAACTGAATGAAAACATCCTGTTTCCACGGTCAAAGGCAGGATACCAAATCTTACTCGAGCACAGCTATGTCTCTGGGCTCTGATCAGGTCAAGTGGGACATGTTTCTCAGAATGATAAGTTTACTTGATAACACACTTAGTTTTGGGTTATTTAATGTTTATTGTGGCTGTTTTTATTTTTGCTAATGTTTGAATAATGAAGACTTAAATTACGTTACAGTGCAGGGCAAGATATTGAAAACTAAACTTTGACAAATGGCTTTTTAACCCTTCCCAAACTGTCTGCTAGTTTTTGGAGGTAAGATGGGGGCGATTATTTTTTGAGTATAAGATATACACAATGGAGAAAAAATCAAGAGGGGTTTAAATATTTGTTTCACAGCACAGTATATGATGTTGGTGTCACGTCAAGCACCAGTCTGTTGCTAATCTGCCTCATAAATGGCAGAAAAGGTTAAGTGTAGTTCAGTAGTAGGAAAAAAAAAAAACAAATGTGTTAGTTAAAATTTTTTTGCTTGTTCAGAGTTGAATTTTATTTTTATTGGAGCCTGTTGGCTTTGAAGCATGTAGCTGAAAAGATACTATTACCACAGTTGAAACTTTCACTGTCTTCATGGCTTCAGCAGATCATTCTCATGAGTTAGTGGTGCATTAGTCATAACAAATTGCAACAAGAAGGCCAAACCAAACAGAATTTGTCTTCTAAGAGTCTTGGGCAGGTCCTCTTTTCCTTAACCATTCTGAGAAAACAGGGTTATAGTGATTCCTGGAATACTGAGGAGCCAGGAACACGAAGCCAGACCCTGAATCCATAAAGTTTCCCTGAGTGAGAGCATCGATCCAGGATCTCTGGTCTGGGCACATTACCATACGCATTTCACAACAACTTAAAATGCCAAAAGACCTTTGAATAAGAGCCGAGGACCATAACTATGAAAGCCCGACACTGACAGTTGGGGATGCCAGCTTTGGCCAGAACTCCAATATAACAAATGGGAGCAACTGCTATTGGTTATTATTGCTAGCAGAAGTAAAAACTGTGACTTCTAAAGTCAGGTAAAGGACAAGTATGAAGCTATGTCTGACAGCCAAAAGCAAGAATTTAACTGAAGACTGAACTTAACTTATTTTTAATGCAAGTTTTAGTTATCAGTGGCTTAGATTTCTATAAAGAGAAAACAAGATGAATGGCACGTGCATCTTCACTGATTTAGTAATGATAGGTGACAGCAATTAGGAAATACTGTATTTAAGGTAGTGAGCTGGTAGAACAGCTAGTAGTAGTAGTAGATGAGTGAACTGGGAAGCTTGAGGCCAGACCAAAGAACAAAGTAGGCACTGTGAGGTATTTGTATACTCTTGGTGCCAAAGTGGAAGGCTTAATGTGCCTCACCATCTTAAATGAGGTTTTAATCATCAAAATGTGTTTTCTCTCTATACCTGTGTCTTGATTCCCAGGTGGCACAACCCTCATCGCTGTCACTGGAACTGTCCCGTGCTGGTCTCAGCTTTTTCTCTCCTCTGCCTCTACTGCTTTCGTCCAAAGACAAACTCCCTTCTGGGGATGTGGGCTGGGTGTCAGATGGAGAGCAGACCACACCTGAGTCCTCACCCTCTCCCATGCCCTCGGAGGCAGCATAACCCTGGTCAGGCAGGCTGCTGCCACTGCTGCTTCTGCCCAATGACAGATTCTCCTCCATGGGTGTTTCAGTTTCAGGTTTCTGGTCACTGGCTTTGGAGCTTTGCATGGAGTGAAGCCAGGCTGGTAGAAGAAACAACAAGCAACTTTAACGTCCTTTAAAGAATTAAGGGTTTTTACATTTGTCAGAATTAAACATCATAAAGGGCTCAGGTCTTTTACTCATGCCATGCATTAAATGTTTTTTTCTCCCCAAATCCACAAACCTAAAAATATGTTTAGCACCTGGGAAAGGTAATACTGAGAAAAACAACACAACAAATCTTAAGAACATTTGTTTGAAAGGAAGCAAAGGATGCAGAGTGATCATGATGAGCAAGAGCAGAAGAAAAAAACAGAAGTATTTACGTTAGTTTCAACATTCATTCTGACACCGCAAACGCAAACCAGAAAACACATACACAAACACAAGCCCAGAGCACAACCACGTGTGGCTTGATAAAACAGCTTTAATGATGTGTGGGTGGATGTACTGTAAACAACTCTTTTAATTAGATTTTTACAGTACTGTTTTAGGTTCCACTGAATGATAGTATTGTTTCATGCCCTCTCATCTTTTTAGTACAGTCATGCTCTGGTCAGTCCTGTGGGTTTTGGAAAACTTATTTAGTCTGTCACTGATCTCACTGGTCTAGGCCAAGAGAATAAAATCAATGCACCATTTGTTAGTGTTTCAGCAGCTCAGCCAATACACATAGCACTGGGAACTAAGTCAACAGGGGATTCTGTGGAATGAGTAACCTTATTAATAATACCAGGTGTATGTATGTGCTCCAATATGCATTCCTATGTGTGCATGGCCTTGTGTGTATGTGACAGTTCTGAGTCTCGTCCTAATGGTGTGGAGAGAACACTCAGTTCCAGGAGATGTGGTGATGACTCACAGGGCTGTCCTCCCAGCTGCTTCCCAGCAACAGGTTAGTCATGCCAGTTGCAGCCACAATCTGCACACATGCACAGGCGAGTGCATGCATGCACACACTGTCCTATCTGCTCATATGTTTGCATACATATATACTTGCATTACAAACACCCAGACATAGTTGTCAGACCTCCAACTCAATGTGACTATAGGTGCATGCTTCATTTAAAGCAAAGCTAAATTTCCAAGCAAATTAATACACTGAGTACTTTACTTGCTTTACTTGCACATACAAACTCAAAATCTAACCATATCATAATCATAATCATAATCATTACTAAACATCATTAAATCTGGATTCAACTATTTAATTGACAAAATGTCTACATAGAATACAGGACATTAATATTTTAATAACAACACAGATTGCCTTTATATAACTATTATGACAACTCTACAAGCTCAATATGTACACTTCCACGTAATTAGCTAAACATTTGCTCTAATTCAAATTCAAACTATACTTAACAAAAAAGCCTTTATAATACTTTAAAAACACTTTATAATAAAAATGCAATTAGATATGATGGGAACATATTTAATCACAGCCAAATTAAACTTTTACTACCTTTATCTACAGTACTTGTTTAATTCTGTAACAATGACACAGCTGCATTCATGCAGTACATAACAAGTCATAAGATAACAATAAGTCATAGTTATTGTCCAAGTTGTTTAAAAAACTTTTCCTAATACAGTTTTTGCTTAAAATTGCAAACAAGTGTCAGATCTTGATCTACGAAACAGTCTTTACTTAAGGCCAGAGTTCTTCGGCCTTGTGAGTCAAAGATAAAATATAAATATAATTCATTTTGCTCTGGACCCCAATGAACTCGAACTGTCCCATTATTTCAAAAACAAGTTAAACAAGGAAAAAACAAGCCTTCATAGTAACAACAACAACAACCAACACAAAATGAGGGTGTAGTGGTTGTTGTAGGCTGTTATTAGTTTTCCTTGGGAGGCAACCCACTACCAACTAAAACTAACATGTCTTAGATAGATTCTCACTTTCCATATTATTGCCAAAGGCAGCATGCATTCAGGTTTCAGGTTTCTAAACTAATCCACAACACCAGGCACAAAGAGAGAAACATATGCTATCCAGCTATTGATCTGCAGATATTACACCACCAAAAAAAACTGTCTGATACTGTAGCTATCGCATGGCCTTGCCTCATAGCCTCATTTTACCATGTCACTCATAAATTACGTTGCATCTGATACATCCAGGGCTTAGCTCATCTGTCATTGTATAGCCTTCTAACAACATTCTTCTCTTCCACTTACATGCCTGATCTCATGTATAATCAATGGCAACCAGTAGATCAATCTGAAATGCGAAACCACCAAAAGGTATATACATACATTTGTAAAAACAGAAAACAAAAAAAGCAAACACAAAAAGGCACTGATTACTGATTACTGGAGAGTACAACTTGCTTTCACTTACATCATCATTGACACCAAATGAAAGCAAGTAATAGAAATGATTACAATTGTGATTAGAAATAGACTGTAACAAGAAATACAAGTGCAGAGTGCAAAAGAAACAGTTTTAAAAGGGTGACAGGAGGAAGGTGAACATCAGAGCAAAGTCCAGCAGAATTAAGAAGGATCAACAAGAGAAAAGGGGATCTGATGAAAAAGGATTGTCAGGTGAAGGAAGGTTCAGCCAGAGAGAGACCTCAGGAGTGTTTGGAGCGCAGACGCACAGGCCCACAGCAGTACACTATGAAGAAGGGTGCAAGGTTGGGAGAAAGGCAAAGAACAGTGACTTAAAATGGACAGGTCATGGACATAGCACTTGGCATTGATAACAATGAAAACAGCATACACATAAAGTAAAAAAAAAAAAGAAGAAAGTCGGAAAGAGGCACATGAAAACAATAATATTCACATTGTCTAACCAGATCATGCAGAGAACACATTTAAACACAGAGGGAGGCTTGCACATGGTTCAGTATATCTTCTATTATACATCTAATATTCTCCCATGTGCTGCATAAATATAACATAAAAGGCCCTGGCCTTTTTGACCCAGGAAAAATAACAGGGCTTGTAGGTTGACATTTATAGATATGATGTGCCTTGACCTCACATAGAGTATCAGTTAACTGCCTGGGTCGCTGTTGGAGACATGGGAAGAATGTCAGTACAGAGTGCAGTATCACATACACACACATTCACACACAGGTTTGGCAGGCAAAGATAGCAAAATACAAGCTCTGATTGGGACAAAGATGTAAAATTATAAAACCTTTAAAACGTAAAAAAAAATATAGAGGGAAGAAAAGGGAGAGGCAGCTCATCTGTAACCTACACTGGGGAGCTGCTTCCTCTACTTCCATGGAACTCTGTGGGGAGTTGCTTTCTGTGGGCTCAATGGGAGGGGAG